>WEIV01014103.1:229552-247698 GCA_013390005.1 Calyptomena viridis
TCTGCTGCTCCAGCGTCTCTTCTTCTCACGGCCCACAGGACTCCACCAGGCCCCTCTGCTCCAAACACAGGATCACAGCTTCTCTTTTCTGGCATGTCTCTGTTCCAGCGTGGAAAAAATCTCCCAGTCTTTCCACGGGTTCGCAGGCTGAAGAATCTTTGCCCCTATGATTGCTGGGGCCCTATTCCAGTGTTTAAGGCATCTTCTCTTTCTCCTTTCTCTGACCTTGGTGTTAATCAAACTCCTCACCCTCCTGTCTCTTAAGCAGCCATGATGTTCTGCTCAGCCTTTTTTTTCTCTACTCCTTCTTAAATATGTTATCACAGAGGCGTTGTTGCCTGACCTTGGCTAGCTTAGAGCAGAGAAAAACTCTAGCAGCTTCTTAAAGAAGCCTCTCTCGTAGCTCCCCTAACTAATAAAAAACTCTGGCTACTTAAAACCACAACACCACAGAATGTACATCTTGAGCTTTGCGAAAGAATTTGTCTTCCTTTTGCTTTCCCTTAAAATTCAAGAAATGAAGGTCCGTTACAAGAAAGAACCCACTTCACTTAGCTCTGCGTTAACAAAGAAAATATGCTGAAATCATCAAAAGAGGGCAAGGAAGAAAACTGTGGCAATGAAAATAGGGCATGGAAATAGGTATTAATGTGTTTGGAGTGAAAAGAATGTTAACAAGGATGCAGATCTCTTGAGCAGTGATAGAGTAGTCAAATGGCTTAGAAATTCAGAAATGATGAAAGTGATCTCTTCATATTTCTTCTCCATACTTGGGAAAAAAAGGAAAGAAGTAAATGACAGAGGTGTTTGAAAAGATAATGACTATAAAAGATTTTTTGATCCTGTGATAATTTGAGAGGATGTCTAATACTAAATATTAAAATGATAGACATTTTGGAAAAAGCATGTATCTTGTATTGAGCAGTTTTGAAAGGGTTAGATGAGGAATTCCCTCAATATTTCATCTTGGTTTCCATCATCTCTTGGAACACAAAAAAAGTTCTAAAAGACAGCTAATATTCCATAATAATTTAGAAGGAGTCCTAAGTAAATTATTTACATTATTTATATTCAGTGCTTAGCAATGTGTTTAATTGGGCAATTTATGAAATATCAATCAAGAAATAAAAGTGTTGGCATTCTTTAAATACACTAAAAGTACATTAATGTGTAACCACTTTCTCTGGGAAATGGATGTGTAAGTGCTGTGGGTCCTGTGCTGCCAAAGATTTCAATAAAGGCCAACAGAAAACCTAAAATAATAATTTATTAGATTTACAGGAATGCAAAGGAAGGGAGGTGGTAAATAACAAAGAAAACTATTGAAATTCTCTTGTTCTTGTCTCAAAAAAACCCCTGAACCTCCAAATGATTTAGAAACTTATAACTGTTATGTTTCTTCTGTTATTTTTGGTGTCTTTCTAAAAAAACCAACCTGAATCTGAACCAATACCCTTACATGTCTACTAAAATAACAAAAGCTTTACTGAAGTAGCTTTTAAAATTAGTTAATCATGTCTCTTAGGAGAAGAACTCTATCTTATTATATGCTTTTGACCGAGATAGGCTTTATCTTGTGATTGCAGTGCTTTTGGTCAGCCAAAGAAGGTATCTTTGAGGAAAGGTTTATGTTGCAGTTTTGAGTAATTGCCTTATGTCAAGCTATCATTGTGTGTGAAGAATCAGGCCTTTCCATTTAAGTAAATATTTCCTCGCATCAAAGTGGATATTCTTATTCTTTGAAAAGAACATCGATGTTAAGTTAGTGGAAAAGAACTTCAACATTAAGTTCTTTGAGAAGAACTACTTTACTACATTAATGCCGTACCCTAGTTTAATCACTGATGGACAATCTTGTATTTTAGAAGACATACAGTGTATAAATCTTGTTGGTTTCAAGATTTGTTTTTATTTCAAATAGAAGAGTTTAATTCTTAGGCAATGTTAGATGTTATCAAATATGAGTCAATAACCAACTTTACAACGTTTCTGAAAGCAGGTAGATGTGAAATGTAAACTAATACACAAAAAAGAAAATACACTGAACAAGTAAAATTAGCAAATACATAAAGAGTTGGATTTGATGCAAGATTTTAGTATTTGTAATAACCACATTGTACAGGGCCAAAAAGCCCTGCCAGCAGGGTCAACCTCAGGTGTAGGGAATTGTTTGGCCAAAAAGGGCTCCCCGAACAGCTGGTCCCCATCTTTCTGCCCACACCTTTTCCCTGTCCTGATTCTGTGGCTATCCGTGGGATTTGGATTCTGTGGAACGACTGCCATAGGTTAGTTTGTCCTAGTGCTTTGTGGAGATGAGAAGCCACAAGGTAGCTCTTCCCCCTGAATAAGGAACTCACAGCAGATGACTGGATGCACTGTTGGTGTGGAAACAGGGTGGTTTAGTCTGGGTTGTTCTGCAGGCACAGAGGCTCCAGTGAGGACATCAGACATAGTCCTGACCTCCTCACACATGCACATGCTTCACTGAATCTAGTAGTTTTCCTTGGGGAAGAGCTTTTGGTTTAAATTACTTTATTATTATGATATAACAATTTTCATATTTATAGTATTTTTCAGGTTATAATATTTTCTCAGAAAAGGGAACTATTTTGATTCTAGATAGACTGGATGTGTGATTGGACCAGAATTTCAGAATGAGTTCTATACACTTGCTTGTGTATTCAAAGAGTTAAGGACATTACATTGATATGATATGATATGATATGATATGATATGATATGTGTGTATATCAAAATACATGTGTATGTGTGTGTGTGTATGTATATGTTAATGTATATATGTAATTTACATATATATATTATGAACTAACTCCCTGCACATTTGGATATTTGCATTGACATACAAGCAAATTTGACTTCATATCTTATGTCAGCCTTCTCAAACAGACCATACACAGCTTTATAGGAAGAAGGGCAGAAGCCTTTTGTAAGTGTCTCCTTTGTTTTACCTACAAGGCTGTTCCTTAATAATAAAAAAAAAGGTTTGGATATTTTGAGATATATTGTAAGGGAATGCTTAGAAATAGAAATAACAGCACTCTGTTCTGCTTCCAGCTTTTTCAAAGACTTGATTGAATGACTTCAGTGAAACATTTTTGGATAAATGATATATTCCTATTTCACTGGATTGTATGTTAGGAGAGTGCAAAATGATAACTTCTAATACCATGGAAAAAAGGAAATGAACACTGAAGATGACTGAAAGTGTAATACAACAACATAATCTAGTTACATAAACTTTGCAAACAGTAAAAAATCACACTTATGAGTTAGTGTTCCCAGTAGACTCAGCATTTTTCACTGACTTATGACTGAAATTTTGGCTTTGTGGTGTAATCCTGTATTTTTGTAATGGGACTAAATCCTCACTAAAAATAAACTGGAAGATCTTTATTCACAGAGAAATGCTTGCAGTAAGACATAAACATAGGATATGTAGAGAAAAAGAAGATAGAAAGGTGATGATTCCTTGTGTGTTCCTAAAGCCATAGAACTTCTCCAGGCTTTCGGTATGAACTGACAGCTTGATCTTGGAGACATTTTTATAGCTCTACATTCAATTCTTTTATGTGGGTACTACAAAGAGCTTATCAGAGTAAGCAGATTTTTTAAACCACAAGGCACTTTAGGGTATATACTGTGAAGCAGAAGGAGGATCCTGAATTTATATTTAGTGAAAATGTACCATAACATGGATCATTAGAGAGTCAAAAATGGAGATAAGATTAAATATATACCTGACGACATACATATCAGTACATTATACCTCTCTTATAATTCCTGTTTATTCTTTGCTTTTAAGAAATGAATTTACCTTCACTTGGAGAAAAATAGAAAGAAGATAGGTGTCTTACCTGGTTAAACAGGTGTGCATTGCAGAATAGGCAACATAGCTAATAGTTATCTTAATGTACATTGTATATATTATCTTAAGATTTAAAATTTTAAAACAGGAAGCCTAGTAAAAGGCCATGGAAGTGCAAATTGAACTAAAACACAGGGTACAGCCATACTACCAAATAGAGAAGGGCTTCCCTGTGCAAAGCCATAACTGCTCTTGCGTGCAGTTTTCTTCTTTTCCAAGAGGTAAGCTTGAAATAAAAAGTGAAAATTGTGTTGCAGCATCTTAGAGTTGTGTTTTTTACAACATTAAAGAAGTTGATATGTATTTTTTGTCTACTAGTGGTAGGAAAAATAGGGAGGTTGAATATGGGAATATGTAGAAGTGCTTGAAAATCAAAAGCCTCTGAGGCCACTTGTGTGCAAGTTATTTTTAAGAGTGAGTCTGGAAGTCAACTATAATAAGTAAGTAATCATTGAGAAAGTTGAATTACATTTGAAAAAGTGAATTTGGATTTCGTCCTTGTCTTTTTAGTGTAAATTACTTATTTACTGAATAAATATTTTGCGTGATTCCAGGTCCTCATCTGAATACAAACAGTATTTCAGTTGGAGCAGCAGTTTTCTGACTTTTGTAGAAGAATACATTATAATGAAGAAAATATGATGAGTTTACAGAAGAGAATGAAAGTATTGATGATAGCCTCTCACTGTATTTTGTAAGTAGTCATAAAAGAGAGATAAAGGTTGATGTTTTATTCATCTCATTGGGTTGCAATAGTCTTGAAAGTAGAATAGATTGCAATAAGGTACCCTCAGGAATTCAAGAACATTCAAGAACATAAGAATGGCCATGCTGAACCAGAGAAAATACTTTGGTAATCCAGCAGTCAGTGCTCAGATGTTTAGGGAAAGAGTACAAGAAACATACAGGGAATATGAGGGGGATTTTGACAGTCATAGACTCTATGAAAAGAGTGTTAATACATTACTCATTTGCAATCAAAAGAGGTTATTGTTTAATTAATTTTACTGAAGAATTACATTAAGACATATTTTATGCCTTCCTAGCATACTATGCAGCCTACTCTTGAGCATGAAACAGCTTCTTGTTCCCCACATTTCTCTTGTAGGGGATAAGGGATGGAGAGGTAACAGAGTGCCAAGGGCACAAAACCCAGTATAAACTGCATCTTTCCTGGGTCCTATGGTTCGCTTTGGTGCTTCAGTAAAAGTAGAGGCATGTCATTAAAATTTGTCATTGCAATTTGTCTCCAGAGTAACCCAAGATCAGAACAGATAGATGTCAACTCTTAATTAAGACCAGGAATAAAAGACCTGTAAGGTATAAATTTAATGGTGAAAGTGGCCATGTTGTAATGTATTTCTAAACAAATAAACTGTCACCTTCTTGAGCCTTAAATAGGGAAACATAATTTACGTGATACATTCCCTGTCCATTTTTGGAATCCAAATGTGTTGACAAACATAAAGCCACCAAAAGCTTAAGGCATACATGGTTAACCCCAAATTCTAGGAATCCATTAGAAACACTTAGTGCACTAAGTATATAAGTATATCTATATATCTATAGATATATAGGTATATGTATATAAGTATATACTTAGTGGTATATACATCAGGTGATACAAAAATGCAGCAATCATTGTGATTAAGAGTTTATAGAAGTGTGTGTTGGAGACACACAGGAGATGCTTTGGTTCTAAAGAAGTAAAAGGCAGACCTTCAGATTTAGTGAGCAGAGTGTTCAGAGAAGATATGTGAATATGCAAAGAAGGCATTACGGCAAGATGATCTGAGAGATGTGACAGTTCAAATAGAAGCAGGAATAAACATGTTTGCCGCCTCTCCAACTTTGAAGTTACAAAGGAGATGAGGCAAACGAGACAAGGGGAACTTGTCTCACATAGAGAAATATGGTAGGTTTTCATTGTGTCGGCTTCCTCCATATTACTCCCATCTGCTGAATCACTGGATTAAAGAGGTTTCTCTTCTGACAGTGGATTTTCAGGAGCTCCTGCAAGGTAATGCATGTTTATCATTTCTTTCCATGGCATCAGATAAGGCAGGCTTGCCTTGTCTTTATGCCTATTCCAGCAGCGATAAGAAAAGTGATTACAGCACACCTTCCCTGGGGTCTGAAAAATCTTTGTCATAGACTGATTGCTCAGCCCTGCTGAAAACAGGTGTCTCTCACCAGGGAGATGAAGCTGGAATAAATAAGCCTACAGTGACTGAAATCCACTGGATTTATAAGCGTGTGACTGCTTAATGTGGTTACTGGTATTCACAGTGACACCTAGCATTATGTTTTTTCATCACAGTCTTCCCTGTCTGAACTTGCACAATAAAATTAAATGAGGCAAAAGGTCTGCAGCAGGGATTTTTTTCCTGGGTTTAAAGGCTTTCCTTCACATTTTGTACTAATCCATCTATTTTGGGCAGATAAAATGTGAGTAAGAAAGGAAGGCAAATAACATTTTTATCCACTCAGTCTTTTCAAGGATTCTTTTCACTAACTTTTAAGAATGTCTTTCACAGCAGTAAGAGCTTCACACAAATATTATACAAAAGATAAAACATACTTATTTGCTAGCCGTATTTTTGGTCATCTAATTTCTCACCTTTGATAGTATTTGTGTTCAAATAAGAGTTTGGAATATTCTGATTAATTTCCTTTTTTTTTTTCCTTTTTCTGAATCATGGAAGTGAGCCATACTACTGAAATTTCAAGACTACAGCCCTCCTTCTACAGGGAAACAGTAGACAAAAATCTGCCATCATATAAATAGTACAACTTCTTGAAAGTCTTGAAGGAGATAGAATTTAGTAAAGTCAAATTTGATAGAGACATACTTTCCAGCTTTATGCTTATTGGACTGGTGAGAATAATTTCTAGTACTGCAAACTATGCGCTTGCAATTTGTGTCTTTTGCAGTAAAGCAAGCAAAGTAAACATTCTAATGCACACTTAATCCCCTACTCATAGAGGAGATAAATGGCATTGCACTATTCCAACTGCATGTGTTGTCATTAATATGACCTTCAATAGTTCTGTATTAAATATCTCTTGATGCTATCTTCCAAAATTCTCACTGTGGCCTGTAGTCCCAGAAGTTCTGGCAGCAAATGCTGGAAATTTCTGGTAGCAACTGCTTTTCCCAGTTTTCTTCAACCACAGAGCCAGCAATAGTGTCTTCCTTTACAGCTATTTAAGGGACATTTATTTTTTAATCCTTATTTTATGTTTAATTCACTTATCAATTGATTGCTTGGTCTGACATTTTTCTGTACAAATATCTCTAATCAGGTTCTGATTCATCTGACATCCATTTTGCTTAACACCCTGATTTAATAGAAAATATTGCATAGTGCTGTGAAGTTCCAGTCACTTTATAAAGATCTTCCTCTGTCTCATAGGGCTGAGGGTGAATTCTGACTGTTCTACCATTTAGCACATTTACTGTTTATTTGTTTGTATCATCCTGTAGCTCATACATGCCTGAACAACCCCATTGACTTCATTGGGGTTACTGATGAGACCAAGGATTCCAGGTTCTGATGCTGGCATGACTGCCCTCAGATTTGCCAGGGCTTTTGGTCTAAACTTGTCATAGCTTCTTACTTGTTACTTTCTCCTTTTGTCCTCCTTATGAAAACTAACTTGTTCAAGTTTATGAATTTGATCCTGATTTAGTCGTATAAGATCTGCCACAGCAATAAAACCATGTTTTGAAGACAGAAACATGAGCAGAGGGATTGGACCTTTTGTCAGAGTTCCTCTATTTCCACAGAGTCCGTCATAGGATATCTTCTAAATTCACTAGAAATCATATACTGAAAGACACTTGAAAAAGAAAGCACTTTTACTGCGAGAGTGATTGAGCAGTGGCACACGTTGCCCAGAGAGGTGTCTCCATCCTGGGAGATACTCAGTAGTCATCTAGACATGGTCCTGGGGAAATGGCTCTAGGTGGCCCTGCTTGAGCAGAGGGATTGGACCAGGTGACCTCCTGAGGTCCCTTCCACCCTTAACCATCCCATGAAGCGTTTTTGCTCTACAAGTACTCAAGTAGGGCCTATGCTTTAACTTAAACATTGTTCTTATGTAAAACTACCCAGTCTCTTGATGTTTCCTGTGGGGCAGTCTGCAGAGTTTTGGATGATAGCCAGGAAGTACTTGAACAGCCTCACTTACGGTAAGGATTGTGTCTGAAATGGATTGAGGTCTCCTGCACAGCACACTAGCTCTGGTATTTTTGTTATCCATACACAGCCTATGCAATCCAAATAGTCTGGAGGATACATTGTTGTGCTACAGCTCAGAAAAGCACAGCACAGAAGTATGATATTTTAAAACTAATTAATGTTGTGTTCTTACCTCAGTTGTATAGGAACATCACATATGTAATGTTAACACAAACTGACAAACATTTGAGGAATTTCGCAATTCTTTGGGATCAGTACTCCAAAGTCCAAAGGAGAATCTTGTACCATGAGAATCTGTCATACTGCATGACTTCAGATCAGTCTCTGTCTTCCTTTTTGGCTCTGTAGTCTTGCTGGGCATCTCTAGATAATTAGAGATAATTACCTCTAGCCTTTGAACAGTGTCAGTGTCTTTAGTGACATTCTGGTAGCCCTCCTGCTTTCCTCCTGTTGTTTGTTTGGTTCCAAGCCTTTTGAGAGACAATTGACAAGTATGGGTATGTCTTAGCTGTGCTTAGGAATGGACAAAAGAGCTGCTGGAAAAGGTTTGACTGCTGGGATAAATAGAGAGAGCACCGCTGAGACAAATGAAGAGCTCCAGTGAATCACTACATCTTTTTGTAGTGTATGCTGAAATGCCAGTAGTGGAGCTAGTGGAGACTGGCAGGAATTGTGAAGGTAAAGGGAGATAATTATTGCATCTATGGTTTGCAAGGACAAGGCTAGATAAACTTTTTTGAAACATTGCAAGCCAACTGCTATGGAGAAAAAACAGAAGTTGGAGGATTAAATGGAAATAACAAGACAAATGGAAGTAAACCACTGAGAGATGAATTAAGTTCTGTTAAAATCAGACAAAAAAGTTAAGATTAAACAATTTGAATATTTATTTTATGAAAGAGTTCCAAATATATCATATAGAGAACTTTTGCACTTTTACATGTGTACATTTGAGTTTCAAAATGATCCTGAAATATGTCAACCCTACCTCTAAATACTTGTTTTAAATTCAGATCATAATTCATCCCTCTGTCTTATGAACTATGAATTATCAGTTAGTACCAACCAAAAGTCAAGATATTTTTATTTGATTTGAAGTGAAAATAGGTATTTCCAGGAAAAGGAACATGCGGAGTTTGTCAGTACATCTAGAAGAATGCTGGCCACATATGGTCAGGAAAAATGAATTCGAAGTGAAGCAGGTACTGTTTGAATGATGATGTTTTGGAATGGCATTACAGAAAGGGTGGGGGGTTCAAGCCAGTTTCATTAGAATATAAGCAATTCTGAAGAGAAGTTGAAGATGGAGTTGATTTTGGTATCAGGGAACTGGCTTGGATTACCCAAAAGACATCTTTTATTCCCCTGTGTCTCGATAACGATAATTTTCCAAATAAAGTGCTTCTGTTGACAACTTTCTAGTAAACCATACCTGTAGTCGTATATATACTTTGAGAATTTCATTTTCCATTCTATGTGAGGAGGCTACAAAATTACAGAAAATAATGTGAATTTGGGCTTTTATTTCTACAAGAGAATGGCCAGATCTTAGTACATGCAAAAGAGTGAGATTTAAAGCAAGATATTGCTATGTTGTCACCCACCTTTAACTACAGTTTTCTTCTTCCATGTTTGAGAATAACCTCAGACTTCACATTATTTTTAATCAAAACATTCTTATATGTCTAAATGAGACAGAAATTCCCATATAGCCACCTATTGGAAAGTATTTGTACAATAAATTTTGTTGATGAATTACTTTAGATAACATAAGGTCAAAATAATTTGTCATGATGCTATTCAGGCCTATCCTTTTCTTTCACTTAGTGGGAGAGATTGGAAAAAGAACATAAAATACAATAGTTGTCCTACTTTTTGTTAATAGTAAGTAGCAAGAGGATGCTCATGGAATGTTGTATATGTGCTCAGAGTACATAATTAGATATTTAATATTAAACTAAGGTACTTGAAAGAGAAAAAAAAAACCCTGGTGCAAAGGGCATTCCATATAGAAACATTGTTGAGACACATCCAGGCAATTACCTGGATCTGTTGGAATTAGGAGATGAAACCTGGTATGTGTCAGTCCAGATCCTGTATTGTTTTGTAAGTTTGCAGGATTTCAGCATACAGCAGGCAGAACTGCTGGAAGCATTCTAAGTTCTTCATTATATAAAAGAATTAATGAAAGCAGCTTTGTATTTATTATTTTTCAAAAATGGGCTTGGACATCTGTTCTAGATGTTGCTGCCTTAGGTTCAGTTGGTACTGTTACTTCAGTTTACTTTCCTAACAAGAGTGCAAATTTACTGGCTCAGTTATAATGTCATGAACAGTTTCATCTCACTTGTTTCAAAGGAGTGATCTGCACTGTTTGTGGGGATGAGACAGAGCTCTTAAGGGAGAAAAAAGAGACAACAGTAAAGAAGACTATGGAAGAGACTCAGATCAGTTTGATACTTATTAAATATATTTTCCTCTCATAAAAGAAACAAAAAAAAATCAGCTTTTTCAGCATGTGGAAGTAGCAACTGCATCCTCTGTCCTCATCACAACCCTTCTTCTTTGCCAAATAACTCAGGGGATGGAGGGATATTGTTACTATGCTGTAAACGGAGAAGGATTTTTCTATCTTTTATGTGACAACATGAAATGATCCAGTATCAGAGATTTTTCTTGTCAGTGCAATGGCAACATCAATACAATCTCTTTAAGTGCAATGACAGAGTCAAAGGATCCGTGATTGTTTCTAGTATGCTTGAAATTGGCATTTGACAGCAAGTGAATGAACTGCAATACAGGGACCTATTTAGACACATAGTCAGACCTTTGAGCTGGCGCTAAACTGCTTGTTTTCCCCTTGTGCATCTGTTGAATCCAAGCAGATGCAGTCTCTTGTTCTTCTATTTTTGTATAGCTGGCACTTGAGAGAGGCACTGGAGAGAAGATTTCTGGCAAAAAAAAATAGAAACGTTATCTAGGCAGACATCTGAACTCCTCCCTGCTGTGAAAATAGGCTCTGTGCTGTGACTCAAATTAAGGGTAACAGCCAGCACATGATTTTTATTACTTGGCTACCTTGGCTTAATATTTTGTTTTGGCTGAAGAGAGTTGGTGATTGAAGACACACTGCCTCTTCGGAACCACAAACTAAACCCTAAGAGAAGATGCATCATCCTGTGGGAAACCTTATGTTTCATAAGATTTGACATGAATCAGTTTGTGCCATTTGATGTTTTATGCTAAAGCTCATATCAAACAATTGCAGTTCATTAAACTTGGACCTTGAACTAACTGTCCAATTTGTCCAGGTCCTCATAGACTCTGAACATATATCTTCCTTAGTCATAGAAGGAGAGCTCCATCTGGTTTAATTTCTGTCTTCTTTTTGAGACCGTATTAAAACACATGAGCTTTTAGGACTTTGAAGGATCATAAAAGAGATATATTTCATAAGAGTAGGGGACTGTTCTTTGGCTAGTGTTGTAGTACTCAAACAGAAGTGATAACGGAGGCAACTTGGTTGCACGTTCAGATCCTTTATTATTAACAGTATCTAGATAATAGTTGCACACGGCCACACTCACTCTTACAGTTAAGTCCTCCAGCCTGCCTCTAACTACTTAAGCTACATTACTTCTGTCTCTACTCCTGTGTCTACTCCTGTGCTTAACTACCTCTAGCAGACAATATGTCCGTCTTCCTCTCTCTACACAAGCAGCAGCTATATAACACAATGTTGTGGTTTTAAGTAGCCAGAGTTTTTTGTTAGCTGGGGGGGCTAGGAGAGAGGCTTCTCTAAGAAGCTGCTAGAGTTTTTCTCTGCTCTAAGCTAGCCAAGGTCAGGCAACAACGCCTCTGTGATAACATATTTAAGAAGGAGTAGAGAAAAAAAAAGCTGTGCAGAACATCATGGCTGCTTAAGAGAAAGGAGGGTGAAGAGTTTGATTAACACCAAGGTCAGAGAAAGGAGAAAGAGAAGATGCCTTAAACACTGGAATAGGGCCCCAGGAAAACTGTGGGGGATCATAGGAGCAGGGATTTGTAGCACACCCGTGGAAAGATTGGAAGATTTCTGCGCGGAGCTGAAGTGCTGGAGGAGAGAGGCTGTGATCCTGTGGGACATTTGCTGGAGCAGAGTCCTGATAGAGTCCTGTGGATCGTGGGAAGAAGAGACCCACGCTGAGTAGCATTTCTTGGGAGGACTGGTGGCCTGGAAGAACCCACATTGAAGCAGCTGAGCAGCTGGCACGTGAATNGCCAGAGTCAAACCATGACACACAACTATAATGTTTACATTAATCACCCAATAACCTGAAGGTCAACTGTTCACCAGCTGTGCAGGAGGTCTGCACGAGCTCTCCTGTCCAATCACAGACATCAGGCTGTGTCCACGAGATATGGCCTGCTGCAAACTTCTCTGCTAAACATGCTTTGATTACAAAGTGCTTTGCTTCATGCATCCTGCAGGCCAGAAGGATAACATCATTTGTCTCCTAGGGGCTCTAAATATTATTTTACCTGTTTACCTTACAGGGATTTCAATTCATCTCATGTCTTGCAGTCCAGGTCCCCATCTCAGCCTCTCCTACCTCACAGTCTGTGTCTTCATGTTGGGGATGGGTTGGATACAGATCCTGCAGCAAACCTTCCCAGCTTTTTCTCTCTTTTTTCTCATTTTGGCTAGATACCCTAGTCATCATAATCTAGGAGGGATCTAGGGCTGTCAGCTTCAGTGTTATAAAGTGCTGGCATCATCTTTCACCTCCTTACCTTGCCTCCTATATCCTGGGAATTCAAAGTAGTAGTAAACATGTTCCTTTCTCACTATTTTTAGTTAGCCATTAAGTATTTTATTCCACCATTTCTTAAACATGAGCATTGAGGAAGGTACATAGATTTGCTGGATGTGTTCAAATGTGCAAATAAATGAAAAAACTCAAAACAACTCTACAATTATCAGAGTTTAGTATTTGAAGACATGAAGGGATATAATGGTGTGGCAAATGAAAGCTTTCTTTTGGATTAAAGCCACCGTATATGTAGCATGATATAATTACAAAGAAGAAAAATTGTAATCTGCTTTTCCTGTTTCTCTAGTGTCTTTTGATGTGAACTTTGTCATTCATAGTAAGATGGAAATCTTTAAAGATCTTTACCTTATAACAATCTTTTACACTCCCTTTTGCTGTATGTGTGCTGGCATTTAAATGAAAAAAACAAGGGAGTCTTAAATGCCATTATAAGCATATTCATTCCAACTGTTTGCAGGATTGTATAGGTCAACCATTCAAGGGGCTTGACTTTAGTGTTTTGGAATCAGTTACAGCTTCATTGGAGGGTTAAAATTCAATCTTAAATCACTGTGCTGTAACAAGTTGATGCCACAGGGTTTTATTACAGTAGTTGGCTTCTTCCTGTTATAGTTACAGGGGCTGGGACTGGGTTTATCACTATGAGGGTATAACCAAAAACTATATTCTATACCCTCTATGCCATTCCTGATGGGCTGTTAATGATAAATCATTTGGTAACAGCTGCCCAGAGCACACTTCTCACCCCAGGCCACAATAGATAAGGAAAGAGATCCGGGGAGACATTAACACCTCCACACCCAGCTGGAGGGGTCCTCCCTGATGGGCCCAGCTGCACTGACATAACAGGCACTTACAACGACCCAGATCATCAAAGGATCCAAAATATCCCAGGACTCACAGAGATAAAACACCCATTGTGAAACTCCCTGCACTAGGGGAGGTACTGGATATATATAGTCTTTGGAGTTTGAGACTGGAGCACCACCTCATCAGATCCAGGGTGGGAACAGAACTCCAGCAGGACTATGCCCCAAGGTTTTTTCTTGGTGGAACCTCTGTCAAGAAAAAGCAAATGCATGCCTAAGAGTGCTGGAATGTGAAACAGACAAATGTGGCTAGTGCTAAAAATGGCCTCGTTCCAAGGTCTTCTCTATTCTGGCTGAGTATTCCAGCTACAAGGTGGTATAAGAGGCTTCCACTGCTCTTCTCCTGCCTCGCTATTGCCCTCTTCCATGTTAATGTGCAGCTTTTTGGAAGCACTCACCAATCTGGGCAAAAAAGATGGAAGGAAGAAGAGCAAGAAAGTAAGAAGGAAGGATGGGATGGGATCCTATGGGATCCAGTAGGATGGGATGGAAGGATCGGTTGTGAGGAAAAAGTGAGTGCCCTGCTGAACTCAGCAAAGGTATCCTGGGGCTTCAGAACAGAGGGGACTTAAAGCTCCAAGTGAAGTTTGTGTAGAAGGCTTGGGAACCAGTTCAGTTTTTAACAGTTGCATCTACCAAACTGGACTAAGATGTCTGTAATTCAGCACAGCACCTTGGAACTGGTGTTAATGATGAAAGGAACAGTCCTCGCAGAGATTCATAACATCCAGGAAACTCTTCCTGAAGCCACAGGTTAAATTTGGGACCATAAGATGAAGCTGAGAATTTTGTAGAAAATATCTTTATCCTTAAAGGCAGCAGTTAGTATGGATGATGAGCTGTAGTCTGGAACTTCTCCTGTGATAATTACTAGCAGCATTGGCCAATTCTGAGTCTTACATGCATAATTCAAATGTTTCAGATAATTCCTGACTTGAATTTAGAAAGTGAATGCTCTGGACTTTAAGTTTTTGATTCACCTTTTTTTTTTGTATACTATTTTCAATTTTTGAAAGCTGAGTCAATTTGAAACAGTAACAGTCTGTCCATTTGGGAAGTAAAAATAATTTTTCTCTCTTTTTTTTTTTCCCCCCTAGCTTTTTAAATTGTTTTACTGCTCTGCAGTTATTAGATATTTAATGTTATGATTTTTGTTAGATTTCTTGAATACAAGTTTGTTAGATATAGTATGGATACTTTTCTGGTTGTTATAATTTAGAGTGAAGCAGATTTTTAATATCAAATGCAGAGTAAATTATACTTCCCAGCTTTGTAAATTTAGTAATTTATAGGGTATCAAATTTGCAGCTATATCATTAACCTTTTATTTTTGTATTAAGAATTTTTTTCTTTTTCTCTTTATATCAGGACACTTCTGGGTTTTTCCTTGAATGAAATGATGTCTTACATATGAAAACTCTTCATCTTGATCCAGTGACTGTTCTGGATGTAGATCTATTTATTAATCTCAAACTAATATGTCACTCATAAAAGCTTTTCCATTAAAATATAAAACTGACTGTTATCCAAGATGTTTCTGACAGAAGAGGAAATTGAGTTTTAACATGTATTTTGAAAAGTTGACTTTATAACTCTGCCGTGGTGTCTCATCAGTCAGACAGCTTCTGATATGTATTTTGAAGTATAATAGGACCTGAGCATTTAGAGGAGCAGCTTACTCCATAGGGCACACTTGTTGAAGCCTGCTTTCAAAAATGTTTTTTGATCTTTCTATTGACTAGGACCATCTTGGTCGTTTCTTTCTGTAGATCCTATGCAGCATTGCTGATTGCTGCCTTTTATTTTGGTACTCTTTTACTATAAGCTGTATATGGGTCATTAAGACTACAGCTTGCCCTATTTCTTCCGTTCAGGATTTTCCAAATGTGCTGCACATCTTGTTGATCCATCTAGGTGTTGAAGCTCAAAATTCAGATTAGTCCACCTGAACTCTTTGCTGCTCCACAAGACAGCTTGGGCATCGCCAGAAGATAAAGTTCGGCCTGAGTCACTTTAATGCAGTCCTATCTTGCAGCTTAGTACCTTCTCCTTGCACTCTTCAGGAAGTGCAACATGGGTAATGTTTGAAAGACTTAGCAAATAAAGAGGTAAAAGAACAAGACAAATGTGGCACATCTTCATTAAGTGAACTGATACAGTCCCACTAGAGCATTTTACTGCTAGTCCTAGTGTCACGAGTTGTGTACTTTACATTACAAGGTTGTCGGTGATGATGATGACTAAATACAAAGCTCTCCCTTGCCAGCAGTAATAAGAAATATCATGTCTCCAAGTTTTATAATAAGAAAATGTTATTTCTTATCAACTTTGATAGATTTTTGTAAGTTCTTTTGAAAATTTTTTACTCAACTGGAAACCAGACACACGGTATTTAAGCTGCCAAAACCACTCTCTTTTATTTACAAGAATGGTTTGGGTTTTTGTTCCACTTTTATGTTAATAATTAAAAGAAGTATCAAACAACAATTTATTATGGACACTCCCAAACTTTGTCACAGTTATCACAAGTATTGGAGGTTCTGGCCTCTCCCAATTTATCAGGGAAGTGGTATGACAGTAAACCCCCAGGGGACTGCAGTCACACTGAGCATACCCCATTTCTCCAACCTCAGGCCTCTCTGCTCTTGTAAGTTGATATGCGTCTTCTAGCAATGGGAGAAGTTGAGCCAGATAATTTTGAGGACCTGTGCTTTGCCTTTAGGGTTCAGGTTTTTTGAGTGTTTTCAGAAAAATCTGAAAATGATGGTGAAAGCAGAAATTCATGTGGGAAAATTTCTCGTTGAGAAAAACAGCCTCTTAATCATCAAAATGTTTTTGGTGAAACATTTTGAAGTACTCACATGCACATAACTCCAAAGGAAACCATCTGTCACAGTGTCTGCTCCTTTCCAACTGCACCATGTGGCATAGGTTAGTCTGGTGGCTAATGTTGGCTACTGAGATTTTGTGCAAACACAGATAGTACTGGCTCTTCATATCTGTGTAAGTCCAGTATGTAATTGTATGCAGCTACCTGTTTCCTTCGCTTTATTCTGATGGTTTTTGTGCAGTGAATTACCTGATTCACAGAATATGTTAGGGACTGCTTTTATTCATTTCTACAGAGCTAAAAAGTCTGTGGCCTTCACTGCTGCTAGAGTGAAATACTAGACATGAGAACAGCAGCACTCTGATGTTTTCTCTATTCAGAGCATATTGCTCATGTATGAAGAAAACAGAACTTAATATGTTTCCTTTGCCATGATCATGAATTATTAGGTTTTTAACTTCTACCTGCATTACCTGCAAGAAGGTGTTATAATTTAGAAGAGAGTAGCAATTTGAGCAGGATAGACATGCCTCCTGCCTCTTTATTTTCTTTAGATTCCTTCCTGCCCAGCCCTCCGCTCTGTTCTAATGTGTTCTGTGGGCTTTAGGGATGAGACAAATTACTCTGTGTTGGCGACAAGAGCAAAATAAATGAGACTTAGCTGTGCAGGAAGGTCTCACTGAATAGCCCGATGGTGAAAGCGCTTGTTAGTGGGGAAGGAATGGTACTGTATATTTGACATCCTGCTTCCAAGGCTCCTTTAGTGATTTCACGCTGTCACTGTATGTAAAAATAAAGAGCGAGCCCTGCAGGCAAGAAACACAAGTAACTCTCCCAATTCTGGATAAGTGCCATAAGCAATAGGCTGTAGACTCATTTCTACTTGTGCTCTCTTTTTGACTCACTAAGTACAACTTCTCATTTTTTTGCCTGTGACACAGCTTCAGGAGAAGCTCTNAAGCTCTCTCCCTTGGTATCCTAATGGATAGGAAGTAGGAAGATGGAATGAATACCTCCGTAGGCAGCAGGAAAGGAAACTAAACTTTATTTCTCTGTGTTTGTGGCGGGTGCCCTTATTACAGTAATCCATAGAAAAACTATTTTTTTTATGTGTAACTATCTATAGTGCCTATATACACATGTGTACCATCATCTTTGGGAAAATACTTGTTGCCATTGTACTGTTTTGTGGAAACCCAGATCTGCCTGCTAGATTACTCAGGACTTGCTTGGCNAGAGTTTTCCATCATGTTAACCAGGCTTATTGTGACCAGTGGTCTTCCCAGACAGTTCACTCACAGCCAGGGATCATTTTGAGTAGGTAGGTGTATAGTTTGCACACAGCTGCCCTGTTTCAATGCCGAGGACACTTTAATGGAGGCAATTCTAAGCCAGCTGCCTTCAGTGCTGGGAGTATGATGGGACACAATTTATTAGTGCAGGTGAAGACTTATGCTACAGGAGAGTTTCAATGAATGTCAAGGCAGAGGTGGCTGCTAAGCAAATTCTAGTCTGATTTGACAGCTCCATCCTAGGCTCACTA
>WEIV01014105.1:0-24606 GCA_013390005.1 Calyptomena viridis
GAACCAGCTCAAAGATGAAAAAAGGGTGATGATGACTTGGAAAGAGGTGATGGTGACTTGGAAGAGAGATAATGGAACCTGGAATAAGGCACTTGCAACTTGGAGAGCTCCAGCAAGGAGTGTAGGAAGAGAGATGGAACAGGGGGAACTGAGGCAGTTTGAGGAGGACACAGCACTGCTGCCGAGCCCAGGGATGTGCTTGGATATTGTGGGATGGATGGGATGCTTGGTGATGTTCTCCTCAGCTTGCCTGGCTCACCAAAAACACCAGCAAAGGCCAAGCCTTGGGGACAGCACTGGGACAATATCAACACAACCCCTGCTTTTCCTCACTAGAAAAACATGGAATTTCTACAGCACCCACGTTCCCAAGTCACTATTGCAGGATTGTCCCACACAGGACATGGGACTGTGACCATCACACTCCTCCCTCTCCCAACAGCTACATTTCCAACAGATGCAGAAACACCAAACAGGAGCTCTCGGTGGGTTTAGCTCAAGTTTGATGCTGCCAAACACAATTAGGATATTTTAACAAAAGCTGGGCTTTGCAGATACAGGATTTGTCTGGACTAGGCTTAAATTAAACGTCAGGAAATGCTCCATGGGGAGGGTTGGAACTAGATGATCTTTAAGGCCCCAACTAATGGATAATATATAAATATATAAATAACAGATTATGATATGTACTATATTATACATTATATATTAGATTTACACATAATGAGTGTTCATCATCTGAAGAAATACAGGAACAAGGGGGTGGTCCTGGCCTTGCAGGACCCCTGGAGGAGAAGGACCCAAGCCAATGCTTTGGGGTTGGATGATGAATCCCAGGATCACTGAGGCTGGAAAAGCCCTCCCAGCCCATGGAGTCCAAGCTGTGCCCCATCCCCACCTTGTCCCCCAGCCCAGAGCACTGAGTGCCACATCCAGTCATTCCTTGGACACCTCCAGGGATGGGCACTCCAAACCTCCCCGGGCAGCTCCTGCCAATGTCTGACCATCCTTTCTGTGCCATTTCCTGATGTCCAACCTGAACCTGCCCTGGCACAACTCTGACCAGAGCTCTCCCATCTCCAAGGAAAACAGAGACTTGAACTGAGCCTCCCGGGCCTCAAGGGTTGATTTCTGGTGGTTGCCTTTTGTCTTCAAAGGCAAAAACCTCAATGATGAGATACAAAAGAACCCTCACTGGAAAGAGTGTTCCAAGAAGTAGGAAAAAGACTCTATATCATCATTTATTTTAAATTTATGTGTTTTAAACGGATGCTTTTTTAAAATTAATTCACTCCACACAAATTGTTTTAACGTTCATAGAATCATCACGGAACCAGTAAGGTTGGAAAAGTCCTCCAGGACCATCAAATTACACCCTCAACCAAGTACCACCAGGACTTAGTCTGGACTGTCGGATTTCTCCATCAGTAAACTCTATAAACCTTCCTAAATATTTATGGAGCTTTGGATGGCTGAGCAAACATTCCAGAAGATGAATTATCCTGATGAAATTGAGTTTTTCAATCTGAGCAGGCTGAGCTTTGCTGGCTGGGACATCAAGCTCACCAGGGACTCCATCAAAAAACAGACTTTGCTCAACACCTGAGCTCCTGCTACTGACTGTGCTCCAAATTATGGGGGTTTTTTCAGTCTCAATCTCAGTTATTGGTCATTTTTTTTAAACAATAAAAGGATGTCCTCCAAACTGAGGTTTGGTGGGTAAACAAAAGGTGGAAAATGAGGTAGAAAAGAACTTAAAAAGCAACAGCTGTGGGATGGAAAACTATGGGATGAGTCTTCAAGCTTTCCAAAGCTGAAACAGGGGAAAGTGGAGTAACCAAAATGTTGTGTTGGGTGAGCCTCAGCAGGGATGAGTTAAGATCAGTGAAGGCAAAGAGGACAAGGGTTGGAGAATGGGATACAGAAAGAAACAAAAACTCGTACTCCCGGTCCCCAAACTGCCAAAGATGTGGAAACTCAGAGGAAACTTCAATTGTGGGTGTTACGGAGACCTCCAAACCTTGTCTTCATACAGAGCACTTATTCAGTGCAATGTCCTAAATAAACCCAACCAAAAGGCAAGTTGCAATGCAGAAATGCTCTTTTCCTCTCCCAGAAGCACATGGGTGTTGTCTGAACATTGTGGCAGCTCTGGGCTTGTCTGCTCTGCTGAGGAGGCCACTCGAGGAGGCCACGGAGCAGCTGCCCAGGTGATGCTCTGACAGCACCTCCTGAGTCCAGGAGTGATGGGAACGTGTCACCTGAAGCCACCAGCCCAGGACAGGGATGAGAAGGTGCTGCCTGGAAGAGCTGAACGTGTCTGCACTCCATGGGGAGCCTGGTGAAGGGCACTCCACCCTTGTGCCACCCTGAGCGAGCGCCACATCCCAGCAGCTGAGGTCACCTCCCCCAGCCTCCACCCCAGGAACCTGTGGGAGGCACAGGGAGCTTCACTGGCCCCGTGTAATGGGTGGAGAAATCCAACAGTCCGGACTAAATCCTGGTGGCACTTGGTTAAAGGTTGGATTTGATGACCTTGGAGGGGTTTTCCCCTCCTGGGATAGAAACCTTTCTGGATGAACCAACAGATCATTATTGATCCCAATCCAAGGGTTTGGCTGCACAGGCAAACCAGCATTTCTGAGCCTGGTTTTTCCCTTATTCCATGGTTGGTTTCCAGAGAGGAGGCTGGTGCTGCAGAGGCCTTTGCAGACTCTGGGCTACTGTATTTATAGGAGGCCCCAGGCTGGAGCCAGGCTGGCCAAGATGCCCTGGGGGTCGTTCAGCATCCACTGGAAATAGAGTCATCTTCAGACAGAAGGTTTAAAAAAAGATTCACGAGGCTCATTGTATTAGATTTCACCAGGAAAAAAAAGGAAATAAAGGTTAAAATAAACCTGTGGTGCTGTCAGACAACTTTGTGGTGGGTATTTTGGTTTCCATAACATCAGCAATGATTCCATCATGCCTAAATGCTGTTCCTGCAGACAAATTCTACTGGGATTTATAGAAAAATGCTTAGTGTCTATTATTTGTCATTTCTTTTTTAGCAGAAGGGTCTGAGCAGCTCAGCAATCGCAGCCTCCTGCAAGCTTTGGAGATCCCAGGAGGATTCAGAAGAGGATCCACTCATTTCAGGTCCCAACATCAACCCATCAAATAAACCCTTACAAGGTCACAAACATCTCAGGTAAGCTCACATTCTGAAGGAATAGAAACTGTTTTTCTGTCTTGAAACACAAATGAAGTCCCTGGTGTTCAACTGTAGATGGGTTACTGTCACTGAAATGCCAATTAATTGAGGAAGGAAGGAAGGATGTTTGGAAGAGCCAAGATCTGAATATCCCAGAATATGCTGAGTTGGAAAGGATGTCCATATCTTCCACCAGCAGAGCTTGCAGTGCTCCTGCCAGGATCCAGGGGATCCCAGCCAAATCATGGGAACTCCCTCATGGATGACACCATCTCAGGGAGGCTGGAGAAGGACGTGTCCTGAAATCCCAGCTCTCTCCGGGTGGGAGGTGCCACCTCCCTCCAGCTTTCAGGAAGGGTCCTCCCTCCCTGAATCTCTTCTAGGAAGTGTATCAGGGAGGTTTATAAAAAAACAGCTGGTTTGACTTTGCAACAGGATTGAAGTTGGCATTTTTATGGAGGATAATGGGAAAACAGAGCTGGTCCTAGAAATACACACAGCTTTTCCCATTCCCTTCCCAGGGCACCTGCTGAGCCTGGTGCATCAACCACTTCAAACTGAAATCAACAGGTTTGAGCAGCTCTGCTCCACCTTATGGACCAAAAATACAGAGAAGTAACAGAAACCACCAAAATCCAGAGCAAACATCCCCCCAAAGATCCACTCAGGGCTATATTGTTGATTTTGGACCATCCTTATACTCCAGGAGATTTCTCTTCCTGAATTTTCATATCTCTGGTAACACTGGAGAGGCCCCAAATGAAACTCTCAGGGTTTTTGGGAAGGGCTGGGTTAATTCTGTGACCTCAGGCCACAAAGCTCAGCTCATCAAACACCAGCCCTACCAAAACTAAGGATAAGGAGGGTTTTCCTTGACTTCCTCCAAAGAGGAAGTCCACCTGAAGACGGGTATTCCCAAAAAAGGCATTTTGAAGGTTTGGAACATGTTTCCTGTATTATCCAGGCCAATTACATCCTGTGCATCTATGAACCAACAAGTACTTTCAGTTTTCTTGTCCTGCTGGATAACAAATTATGTTTGGAGAAACCTCCTCCCTTCCTTGTGATTTTACCTGCTGAATTACAGCCTGGATTTCTGGGATCTGTTAATTTGAGGTTGGAAATTGACACCCAGTCTTAACAAACTTAAAGCAAAGCTTAAAGTTCAACCTTTCCTAATCTGCCAGGGCTATTGAAGGTCATAATGCTCCCAAATCTGACATTGTAGAAGTAACATTTTCCCTCTCTCCCTCCAAATCAACACTGGAAAGCAAAAAACCAGCAGAATATTTTGGTGGCATTTTCAACAGATGCCAAAAAATAACTTTTCTGAGATATTAAATGACACAGCAGCAAGTCCAGACAAGGGAATTCCTCATGGATGAGCCTCTGAGCACAGACCAAGGAGCCAAAGCAACAATGGTTAAGCTCTTCATGATGGTTTTTTAACCCAAAATTCATTTCAAACCAGCAAATCTCTGCCTGGATTTATTTTACAGGAGGCACCGCCTCATATGGGAAGTGAGAGGATAAATCTGAATAATTCAGTGCACACTCCTGAACAAAAGAGAATTAAAGGGGCAGTTTAAGGACTTTATCAGTGCCACAAACTCAGTAGGAAATGTTGCCAGACTTGCCTGTTCCAGTTTAAAGATGTGCTGGTTGAAGTAGTGCTGCAGGCGCTCGTTGGCAAAGTTGATGCAGAATTGTTCAAAACTGTTGTTTTCATAGTCTTCAAACCCAAAAATATCCAGGACTCCAATGGATAAAGTCTGCAAGGAAAGTGGGAGTGAGGATTAGGGTAAAAACACATGAAATGAGTGGGTTATTTGTACCTAATCAAAAGCATGCAGACAGAATTAAATGAATAGCAGGAATATTCCTGGAATTGTTGGTATTGTACTATTTGGGAGAATTCACCCAGCCAGAGAGACAACATGGAACTTTAGATATGTGGACAGATGGATTTGTTCCAAGAGAAAAGTCCTTTTAGAGCTGTTTTTCTAATTTACAGACAAATTGCCATCTTTGAAGAAACATGAACCCAGTCCCAAGATACTCTGTTGGATCTATAAGGATTTAGAGGGGAAAGATGGGGACAGGCTTGGGAAGAAAGGTTTGCAACATGAAGACAGCCCACCAAAATACCCCTCCAGAGAGCACAGTGTCCAAAATCCACTCCAGCTGCAAAACTGGAGAAGAAACTCCTTCCAGCACCCACAGTTTTGGGATGAGGGGCATGGAGAGGCCCCTCTGTGTTCCCTTTAGTTCATGGGCAAGAGAAGTGTGAGGAGCTACAATCCAATGGTTTTTGGAGCCCACTGGCACTATGATCCCTCACAGCCTCTCAGGCCAACTTCAGTTCACCAGAGAGAAGGCTTTTCCATTGCTGGATCCATATACCATAACAAAAATGTCAGGATTTGGTGGGTTGTAGATCTAAATTGCCTTTTTTTCACCACTTGGAGGATTTTGTGAACCTTGGCCATATCCCAGCCCAGCCTTTTCTCCAAGGCCTCTTTGGTCTCCAATCCACAATGATTTCTTGAGATGTTCATCAAGTCCTGGCTGCACCAGGGTTTCCTGTGCTGACAAAAGGAGGCCAACACTGCTGTGGATTCACAGCTTGCTTTGCATCCTCCTGGCCCTCTCCTCTATCCCAAACCAATCCCACTCCTCCCCAGACAAAGGGAAGCAGTGGATCCCTGACAAGTGGATTCCTTCCCAGCTCAGATCCCAGCTTCCTACCCTTCATGGCAGTGGAAATGTGGACCTTTCTCCTTCATGTAGGTGTTGGTTTTCATAAAATTGAGCCTCCTGTTGGATGGATTTGGCAAAGCTGGGAGAAGAGGGACACGGGGATGTGTCAGCAGATAAACCTCATCCACACAGCATGAAAACCAAGCTCAAGGAGGGACCAATTCTGCTGCAACTTCCAAGCCTGTACGTGACTGTTCTGTTAAGCATCTAATTAATACTAATTAGTTACAATAAAACTCAGGCTGTGTCCACCCAGCAAGGCTGTTGTTGTCAGAGGAGTGAAGAGCCTGGAGGACACGAGCATGGAGAGTTCCACATTAGTCCACCATGGCCAGGGGGCCAACCACAGCCACCTCACTTAACAACAGGCTCTGTTCACCCACTAAAATTAATTAAATAAAAGTAATTAGAGAGGTAAAAGAACCAGGCACTGGTCAAATGAACCATTCCCCTCCTCTGCACCTCAGAAGAACCCAAGGGCTTCCAGGTGTCCCAGCTTTGATTCATTGGTGTTATCTGGATTTTGTAAGACTTCCTTCCTAAAACCAGCTTAACGCCCTGCCAGGAATATAAACCAGACTATCCACAAGCCTCTCTGTGCTGCTGTTTTCAACAAATCACATCATGTGGGAGGAAAATATTCCTGTGCCCAACTCCTGCCCAGGCAACCACCTCCTGCTGAACCGGCACCGTGGGCAGAGCGTGAGCTGGAGCTTTGCAAGGCCTGGCCTTGGGCTACTGGAACACAGTGGAAAAGGCATTTAAGCACCAAGAGAAGTCTGCAACCCATTTTCCCAAGAGCTCTTTGGCTACTTTATTCCCTGTCCAGGCTTTTCTCCCTGTCCCAGGGCTCTACCTCTTGCCCGTGCCATGCCAAGGCTGAAGGTCCTTGGCCAACTTCCCAGAGTTTGCATCACTTGGAGAAAGGCCCACGAGAAACAGTTTGACCAAAAACTGGGAATTGGGAACCACCAGGGCAAGGACTGAGCCTGGCAGAGGGATCTGCTTCCCGATGGTGGATCCTTTTCCTGCTCATCCCAATGAACCCTTTTGTTCGCAGACATTCATTAACCACCAGCCTAACGAGCAGGAATCTGCCTCATCTTTGGTTTAAGCACATCTGAGGAAAAATTCTCCTTAAACTCTCTGTATCATCAGCAGCTCCTATTTTATCCATATTATACGTGGAAAAAGTGATGATGGGAATGGGACAAAGGGACTTTTCCTCCTTCACTCCATTTGCATCATCCTTGAGCAAACAAATCCCAACCCAAACACCCCATCCCTAAAACTCCCCCACACAAAAATCTCTATTACCCTCTAAAACCAAGACTTAGACAATAAAATGCTCAAATTCCAGAATCCTTATGGATTTACCAACACCAGATCTGTGGGAATAGTTAAGCTCCTGCAAAGAGTGAAGACTTGAAGCTGAACAAGGTTTTTAAGCTCTCATAGACTTCATTTAATATGAAATAGCTGAGCCCAAAAAACCTCCCCCTTTTTTCCCAATCCTGGTTCCTTCGCTGCATCAAAACTGCTACAAATATATTTTAATGTGGGTGTGGAAATAAATTTATAAAGCAAAACAGGAGAGCAAAAAATAGCTACTTCAGTTCTAAAAGAATCCCATTAAAATATCGTATTTTAAAGCTGTCTTTTTATAGTTTTTTGCTGATACCCCAAATTAAACACCCACAGAACTATAAAAATCATCTGCATTTAATAAAATCCCTGCAGGTATCAAACCCCACATACAAGGTGAGGATGGTTCTTACCTCCCTGTGTGTGTAACTCCCAAACTCCTCCAGAATACAGATTTTAAGATGTTTTTAAGGGGTTTTTGCAAAGTTTCAGGCCAGAGAAATCCTGGCAAACTCTGCTGGGAATCAGGACATTTGTTGTGGAGTTCCCAAAAGAAACAAGTCAATGGATGGCACTTGGTAAAGGCTTTTAAAATGGGGAAATTTGGATTTTATGGCTATTTCTCTGCTTTCTGGCCCGAAAAATCTCATGGCACTTTGGAAGAAGGGTCATATCAATTTTTCCATGACAAAGCAGCACAGGGTCAATTCCTGCAGCAAGGTGCAAAAAAATTATTGCCATTGATGTCTGAATAAATGAAATTGTGCTGTTAAACTGACTGTTAAAAACCTGTCATCTAGGTGGTTTTAAGCCTGAATTTTCAGGACAACATTTAAAGAAAATAATCAAAGGAATTTTCTTTACAAATCTTTTAATTCTTCAATTTCAAACCCACCCTTTGAACAGGGACCACAAGGAAATCCCACCAAGATGAAACGGAATTTAGACCTTGCCTTGCCAAGTCCAGTTCATGTGTTAATGTTGTTTCTTCAGCAAAACTAGCATTTCAAATTGAAAAGTGGGACTGCATTAATTAATATATCAAATCCTTCTGATTGAAAGTATCCATTTATAAGGAGTTTTGAAGGTGAACCCTGGGTCAGGGTGCATTTTCTGCTTGAGATGATGAAAAATTACCTCCTGCTTTTCTAAAACTGGCCCAGCCAGGACATTTAAACCCAGCCCAAGTTTTAAGGGCTTTGGCAGATGATGGGATTGAAGCTCCATTCTCCCCAATTCCCCAAATGCCCATAAATAGTGAATATTGTAGCAGATTTATGTTGCCCGAAATGCACGTTGGTGACATCAGCCCACCATGGAGGTGGATTTTGGCAATCACAAATAGCTTTGCTTCAAATTCAGGGGGAAAATCTCATTTATTGCTATTTTTTAATTTTTTATCTCTTTGAATTTTTTCAAATTTTTTTTACAATATTCCAAAGCAAATATTGGAAAAAATCCCCCTAAAAAACCCCAAAACAACCTCAAATCCCATCATCACTCAATCTAAAGGGACCACTCCAACCTACATCACCCAACATACACAATGACTTTATATAAAGTGAGAGGCAGTGATTTGCTACAAATTTGGAAGTTGGACCCTAAAATTAATGAACTGATGCACATTAAAGCATGTGTTCAACTATCCTTCCTCTGCTTCAGGTCAAACCACCAAGAATTAATTAGTTGATTAAATTTAAATGTATTTTCTTCATGGCCATGAATTCTTCATGAATACAATCATGAATTTTCTTTATGGCCATTAATTTTAATGAATTTTCTTAATTAATTCAACCATGACTTTTTGTTATGGCCATTAATTTAAATTACTTTTCTCCATGGCCCTGAATTCTTCATGAATCCAACCATGACTTTTCTTTATGGTCATTAATTCTAATGAATTTCCTTCATGAATCCAACCATGAAGTTTTTTTCATGGCCACAAATTCTTCATGAATTCAACCCTGACTTTTTTTTCCTGGCCATTAATTTTGATTTTCTTCACGGCCATGAGTTCACCATCATCCCCACATAGGCACCATATCACCCAAAACCAGCAGCAGGGTGATTTAGGGAGAAATTAAGCCACTTCACAGGAACCAAATGGGAAAAGCTTAAAAAAACCTCCTCGGAAATGCCTTTTGATCCAGCAGAATCTCCACTTTGAAGCAACGAGATGGATTTCTAACAATTCCTAACCTGATTTATGGAAGGGGAATTCAATAAGAGACTCTCTGGAATCTTGTTCTCAAGGGGAGGAAAAGACTCCGACCTCATTAATAAAGGTCAGATTTCAGTTTGTAGAGGATCATGAGAACATAAAAGAAGCTGGAAGTGAGTGAGGGAAGACCAAGGAAAAGTGGAGGTTGGAGTGAAGCCGATCTGTGGCAGCTCTGCCGTTACCACGGACCAGGACTGTGGAATAACGCGCCCACCACTCTGCTCAGGAATAATATCCTCCAAATCCTGTCAGCAAGCAAGATAAGCCAAATCCCACTGTGCCTTCCCAAAATAATTCACTGTACATTTAACTAAATTTGGATATCAAAGGTCTGATTTACATCCTCCAAACACTTGACTGAAAACAGGGAGAAGCGACGGCCGAGTGTTTATTTTTCTCTACGCAGCTTCGTCTTTTGATCTTCTCCTTACTGCTGACATCAAATAAACACATATTGGGATCTGAAAATCGTCCCCATTCCCATTGTCCCACCGAAATCAACATTTACACTCATGAAGATAAACTTTCATGTTAATTTTTCTCATCAACTCCTCCCATACACTCTCTAAATTCACATTTTGAGCCTTATTTTACCTCTGCATCATGTGGTTTACACCTAAGAGAGCCCTCTGACCAAAATCCATCATCTGACACATTCTGAACCTTCCCAACCTGCAGGATTATTTCCAAATATCCCTTAAAAGTCAGAGAACTACTGGAGGCAAGTGTGGGCTGGGATCAATCCAGGGCCTTTGCTGCAGGGTGAGGCACTTATTGTCCATCCTCAGGAGTTGCTGAGTCACAAGGTTGTACTTTTCTTCCATAAATCAAGGATTTGGTGTGTTTAGGGGATTTTTTGAGGGATGGCAGATGCCAGCACGTAGATGTCACCCAAGTCCTATTCCCAGGCTTTGGAGATGCCAATGCTCCCAGTCCATCTCCCAGTTACTTCCTGGTGTTGTCCAACCTCATGACCACAGCAGGGACGTTAAGAAGAACCTCTACCCTCAGCTGGGATTTCTCCAAGCATGACCTGGAAAGGACTCCAAGAGGATTGTGAAGTGGTAGGAAATCCCAAATTAAGTGGCATTGGCTCCATCCCTCCAGGGTGGTGATTGTTGGGTGGTGTCTCAGCTGCAGAGATGGGGAAGCCCTCAGCCATTTCCTGGCAGCCACATTATTCCTTGAGGGCAAAGGAGCAGATATTCCCAGCCCTGCCCTGTCCAGGGAGAGATCTCTCATCCCTCTGTGCTGGAAGGGCCCAAGTGAGGAGCAAAAAAAAGGGATGAGGAGGTGACACTGGAGAACCACTCAAGGGAAAACTGGCTGGTCAATGTTCAGTGAAGCTGCTTCAGGCAAGGCACATAAACCCCTCCTTCATTCTCTGCCCATAAAACGGGGAGGATGTGGGTATTTTCATGATTTCTGGGGGACTTGTGGAAATCCTGGGCAGGGGCAGAGGAGGGGCAGGGACTGAGCTCTGCTCTGGGGGACCAGGGCCAGGAGCCAGGGAATGGCTGGAGTTGTGTCAGGGCAGAGGGAGGTTGGATCTCCTGAGGAGAAGGTTCTTTGCCCACAGGGTGGTTGGGCACTGCCCAGGCTCCCCAGGGCAGTGGGCACAGCCCCAAGGCTGCCAGAGCTCCAGGAGGGTTGGGATGATCCTCTCAGGGACAGGGGGTGACTCTTGAGGATGGGCCTGTGCAGGGCTGAGGGTTGGGCTGGATGATCCTTGTGGGTCCCTTCCCACTCAGCATGTTCTGGGATTCTGTGAATCATCGTTCACAGAAGACTCTGAAGATAAACCAAACCACATTCCTGCCTCCAGGAGTAGATATTTCCTGGTATTTTGGGCACTGCTTCCCTGCCTCAGAAAACCTGGCACAGGAACAGCCCAGGATGGCCTGGCTGGATCCCGACATGTTCCAGCAGCTCCAGGTCCTGGGCATGTGCCATCAGGGGTGGATCTGCTCTGGCACAAGGACAATTCCTGGCTCCCAGCTCTTGCTGCCTGACCTGGATCTTACGGCTACACCACGATTTGGGGCAAAAAAATGGGTCAGAAACCTGGGAGTTGGGAATTCATAAGATGACACAGGGAGACAGGCAAAGGGAAGGTGGTTACATTCCACCGGAGTCTTGGCTGCAGGAAACAGAGGGTTAATGTGGAGCAGCAGTGCTGGAAAACAGCAGGAATTTGGGCTGTTCTGGCTCTTACCTGCTGAGATTTGAGGTTGAGAACCAAAGTTTAATGGCCCATGAACAGCCACTGTGGTGCCTCACTTTTACAGACATGCTGATTAAGCACACAAGTGTCCCAGTCTGATTTTGCACTTAAATATGAATTTAAATGAATTTAAATAATAATTTTTAAAAATCATTGGATTGGTAATAAAAACTTAATTAGCATTCAAGATGCATTTCCTTGTCAAAACAAATCCACTTTTTCTGCTTCACCAAATACACAAACAGTGTGGAGGTTTTTTGTCCTGACAGTCCAGACAAAACTTGTGATGACTTTGGAAAAAAATCAGGGAAGAACACAACATTTTTGGTAAAATATTAAACAGGGAGAGGCAACACGTGCAGTGAGAAGACTCAATGGGTGTTATCACTTTAACAACCTTTCCTTGTCAGAAAAGCATAGAACCAAACCTTATAAGCATGGATTTATTTCCAGGCCATAATTAGGCTCCACAAGGATTTCAGGGGAGTTAAATATAGGAGTGACCATTCTGGAAGCCTCTGGAATTCTGGTCCTATGGCACAATCCACACGGAGTGTTGGTGCTCAGCACAACACCCTCCTTTTGGCAGCTGTGCCTTCAGTTTGGATCACAATACCCCAAAAACCCACACGTTGCTGGACCATGCCCAGAATTCCCAAGCCAAGGGTGGTTGGGAACTGCAAGTGTGTGTGTGCATGGACACATCCAAACCCCTGGGAATTCTGGGGTCAGTATTCCCCTGGCATGACAAGGATGGGTGGATACACAAGAAGTTTGGGAGAGGATGTCCCCTGGATCCATCCTTCCATCAATTCCTCGTGAAGGTGGTTCAGCACCGCCCTGGCTTTGTTATTCCCACTTAGATTTTGTTTTCCATGAACTTCCTACTCCTTATATCCTACACCATCTCAGTACTGACAGACCCCACAGCTCGTTCACCATTTCTAATTATTTTTATGGAGCAACTTCCCAAAACACCTCCCTTTTCCCCTTCAGTTCCATACAGTCCTCTAGTTTAACACACAAGGAAAAGCAGGTGTCATTGCTCCTGGAGGGGGTTTTGTAGCTACCACAGTATCTCTTCCCCATTGCTTTGAGAATACAATTTTTTTTGAGGATTTAATATTTGAGGACATAATATTCTGAGGATCTAATATTTGAGGTGCTTCACCCTCCTCAGCTCAGAAAGCAGCACTTCAAAGAATGACGCGCTTGGTTATTACCCGAGGGAAAATTAACTGTATGTTAATCAAGGTGCTGTCAGGACCTCAGCTAATGTTTCACTGCACAGTGACCCATCCTAAAACCACCAGAGCACAGCCCAAGGAGCTGCTGAGATGTTACCTTGGTGTTCTCCTCCATGTCCTTGGAGTTGAGGAGCGCGTGGTTGATCCTGAACACGATCCAGTCGAACAGGGCACTGTACAACGACTTGGCCATGGAGTTCCTCACAGTCACAGCCTGAGGAAGAAAAAGAAAAAAGGGGCATTGGAAAGGATTCCTGCACTTAAAAATGGCTTTTGCTTCTCAAGCCCCCAAGTCTCACGTTCATGGGACGTTCCCCCCCTTGGCAAAGCTTTTGTTTGCTATTTTACTTTATGCTGTGTATCAACAGGAGTTGGTTTGAATCCCAGAGCTGTGAGATGTGGCTCTGATTTTGGCTTGTTTGGCTTCATTCAAGAATGAATGATCACACCACAAATCCCATCACTAGTGGTGAAAGGAAAGAAATGTGACCAGGGACAGGACTTCAGGACAACTGGAGTTGTGTCAGGGCAGGGGAAGGTTGGAGCTCAGGACAAGGTTGTTCTTTGCCCACAGGGTGGGTGGGCACTGCCCAGGCTCCCCAGGGCAGTGGGCACAGCCCCAAGGCTGCCAGAGCTCCAGGAGGGGTGGGATGATCCTCTCAGGGACAGGGTGGGATTGTTGGGGATGGGGCTGTGCAGGGCCAGGAGTTGGACGGGATGATCCTTGTGGGTCCCTTCCACCTCAGCATATTCTGGGATATACAGAAAATATCTGCAATAACTTCACCAAGATCCTTGAAAAGTTTCCTGGGGGAGAAGGAAAGAGGAGGGTGGATATTGCACAGCAACAAGAGCGAGTGATGGGAAGGCACCCACCGGGTCAGGCAGTGCCTGGTACGAGCAGCAGAGTCACAAAAGGGGAGGGGAAAACCCCTCCAGTAAATCTGAGCATTCCCGAAAACTTGAAGTTTTCCAGGTCCTGTCAACAGGAGCTACAAATCACAGGAAGCAGGTTCACTGCTCCTCCAGCAGCTCTCCCAGAAGGAATTACATCCCCACCATGGTGCTCCCAGCCACGATCAAAGAGATTTCACTTGGTGGGATGAAAGGCAAGATCAAAGGAGGGTCCTTGGGCTTTGGGACAGTCACGTCCACACAGAACCAGAAAGAAGAAATCCATATTTAAAGATCATCTTTGTTCTTGCTGCTTCTGATTCTTCTCTGGTTTAAATTATTACCTCGAGTAGAGCTTTGGTGCATATTAATCACTAAAAACTTATGGCACCATGACTTAAATTTCAGTTCATTTTAGCCACTGAAGAAGAGCAAAAAAAGGAAACAGAAGCTTCACACATAATTATTTCAATTAAAGCTTGAACTGTAACGAATCGGTGGCTTGTCACACATTGCCTTGAAATCCTTCTCACCAACCCTCTCTTTGAGGAACATCCTCTGAGTGGCCTCATTTCCCTGATCCCAAACAACAGAATAAAGCTCATGTAGCATCACTTATTTTCTATCAGCCTATTCCCTCCTCTGTTTCCCTGATTTTTGGAGATGGTACCATTTAGTGTGACCACAAGCTGCTCACACAGGTTTGGTCTCAGCATGTCATTAACCCTGTGCATGGTCCCCATTTCTCTCCCCTCCAGTTGGAACAGGAGGAGGGAGGAACGCCAGGGGAGGTTTAAGTTGGATATTAGGGATAATCAGGAATCCAAGACCACGATCAACAGCCCAGATCCCAAAGTCTTCAACAGCTGCTTTCAGAAGCAATGGTTGAACGAGAAGACTTTGTAGAACACTCCTGGCAAAGCAACATATGGAGAATCCAGGCTGGGTGGAGCTCACCTACACATGGATCTCATTGGAAAATCTGTTGGCTCTTTATAAGCCAATTTCTTCTCTCTGTTGTATTGACAAATCCAGATAATTCCTGGAATGGGAAGCTTCTCAGTCTGACCATTCCCAAGGGTCACCCTCCAACATTCCCCAACACTGGATCTTTTGTCAGACACATGGTGTGACTGACTCTGGGGATGGGCCTGTGCAGGACTAAGAGTTGGACTCGAGGATCCTTGTGGGTCCCTTCCAACTCAGCATATCCTGGGATTCTGTGAAAATTTATTCCCAGAAAGTGCTGTCAGGCATTGGAACAGTTGCCCAGGGCAGGGATGGAGTCCCTGCAGGGATTTCAAAGCCCTGTGGATATGGCACTTGGGGACAAGTTAGTGGTGGCCTTGGCAGCACTGGGGGAGTGGTTGGACTCGATGGTCTCCAAGATCTTTTCCATCCTGGACAATTCCATGGATCTGTGACTGAGAATGCTCCCAGCCTCCACTGCTTGGCAGCCATAAAACACCATCAGATCGGTGACATCACCAGGTAATTAGAAAACATCACAACAATTAATGAGGAATTACTCATCACTCCCAAAAAAGCCTTTCTAGGACCAAAACCAAGTGTGGGATGAAAATATCTGAGCAGCAGGAGAGAGGATTTTGTTGTAGCTCAGACCTTTAAAAGCCTGAGCGTGAGCTCTTGAAATGTCCAAGTTCTCCAAAAAGTACTGGAAAGCAGCTGGAATTTAGAACACAAAGTGCTCTCGTTCCCACTGCTTTTTCTTCCCTTTGCTGATGAAAAGGATTTGGGGTGGGTTTTGTTGCTGTTTTCATTACAAGTAACATGGCTTTTTTGAGGTGATTTATTTTGCTGTTGTTTTCATTTTCACATTTCCCCAAATGTCGAGGAATATTTCAGTGATTAATAGAAAAATTCCAGGGCAATTTTCTAACCCCATGCTCCATCTACACTTCTTTGATTGGATAAAGCTGGAGGACAATCAGTGCCACTGTCACAGCAGAAAAATCAGTCTCTGGGGAAGGATGAAGGCCAAACCCCAGGAATGTTTCTCGCTGCTGTAACGCTTTGTCCTGGTTTAAACCAACCCAATTAATCACTTCAACATGCAATTAAAAACAAAAAAAAAGCTATTTAAAGCCCAAAAGAACATCATTGTTTCCCCTCTGCAGTTTATATCACAATACTTTTCATTCCCCCATCTAACAGAGGCTACAGGGACGTGCAGGGTTTCAGCCCTGAATTTGCCTCTTTCTTCCTACAATTAATGACATCATTGAGCCTTCACCACCCCAGAGCTGAGAGATGTTTGGAGTGTCACCCAGTGAGTCTTGTGAATGGTCAGACTGGGAAGTTCCCAAACACCAGCATTGCCGAGTTTTCTCCAGGACGTGCAGGTTGGGCTCTGAGCCATTGCTTTCTTCCCAAGATGAGTTCAGCTACATGGGAAGCCCATGGAGAGCTGCATTCCTGGCAACCAAAACCACAATCAACAGCCCAGATCCCAAAGTCTTCAACAGCTGTTTCTAGAAGCAATGGCTGAATGGGAAGAGCCTGTAGGACACTCCTGGCAAAACAGGAGGAGTTCACCTACACACGGATCTCATTGGCAAATCTATTGGCCAATTTTTGGAGCCAATTTTTTCTCTCTGTTGTATTCACAAATTCAGATAATTCCTGGCCTGGAATGCTTGCTTTGCTTCATTGTCTGTGCAGTCTCCTCCTGGATTCCCAGTGCACAGGCAGCAAAGAACCCAGTTTCAGAGAGCCCAGTTGCTCCAGTGCTGCTGGGTGTGATGGGGTTCCTCCCAAATGGGTTTTCCAAGCTCATCTCTCCACACTGTGATGGATTTGCTCATGGGAGCAATGTCCAGCAGCCCTGGGAATAAAGTACATGGTACCAGTATCTGTGGTACCCAATATCTGTGGTAATCACCACCCATGGTACCCAATGTCCATGGCACCCAACACCTGGTATCAACCATCCAGGATATCCGACATCCATGGCATCCAACATCCACAGTACCCAATGTCCATGGCACCCAACACCTGGCACCAACCATCCAGGATATCTGACATCCATGGCATCCAACATCCACAGTATCCAATGTCCATGGTACCTAATGTGCATGGCATCCAACATCCACAGTCCCCGACATCCACAGTCCCTAATGCCCAGTACTCAATGTCCACAGTACCCAATATCCATGGTACCCAACACTCATGGTACCAAATATCCACAGTATCCATCATCCCTGGTACCCACCATCCATGCTACCCTACATCTGTGGTACCCAATATTCACGGTACCCAATGTCCATGGTACCCACTCTCCGTGGTATCCAACATCCAGAGTCCCCACCTTTCATGGTACCCAATGTCCACAGTACCCACCACACATGGTACCCACCATCCCTGGTACCCCCCACCCATGGTACCCCCCATCCATGGCATCCACCACCCATGGTACCCACCATCCCTGGTACCCACCATCCACAGAACCCAAACCAAAAGCAGCTTTCCAAAATGAGCTATTTTCAATTGTCTTAAGAGTCAAAGTTGGCACTTTGCCTTCATCCTTTTATAAAATACCAGCACAGAAATTAATCTATTTTAAATGACTTAAGCATTAGAGAGGATTTTGGGGGTATTTATTTGTTAGTTCGTGATTTTTTTTTCCTTTTGATAAAGTATTTATTCTTAAGAAGAGACCCTGGGTGATGTTACACCACTGATAAAGCTATCCTAAATCAATACCAAACTACCCCATCTGAGGACCACGAGGGAATGTTAATTCTTTTCAAATAGAGGAGTTGCAGCAGAGCATTTAAAATAAGATTTTGTCCTGTGTTTTTTTGGCAATTATTTATTCCTGTCTTATCCTACATAAATTAATTCTATCCCCTGGAATACAGAGCACATATTCTACAGCTTCTGGTCTCTTCTGCTACGTGACATTCAGGCAGATCTGGAACATGGTGACACCCATCAAACCAGTTTTATTTCACTCACAAGGCAAAATAAAACAAATCCCTCAGGGATCAAAGCAAGGGTGACATGTTGCACCCACACAAAAATCCTGTGGATTCCAAAAGGGGACAGATGAAAGGCACGTTGGCTCATGAGCCTGGAAATAAGCTGAAGACAAGGTTTTAATCAATAGGATTCCTACTAATCAGGCTAGAAAGGATCTATATATTATTTATCATATGCTAGAAATGGCACTTGTCGGATTGGCCAACTCTTGTTAAGATCCTGAGATAAGATATTTTTAGGTTTCTTCTTCCTTCATTGACAAATTAATTGGTCTGAAAGTTGTCGTGATTGGCATCAGAACGAGGCCACCTTAAAAAGATAAACTTCTGGAAACATCTTCTGCCAAAAGGAACAAGGGGAAGACAGACTTAAGAATTCCAATCTTTCTTTGAAGTGTTTTGGAACAAGGACTTGCAGTTCCTGCAGTGACAGCCTGTGTTTTAGAGGCAGGAAAAGATATAATCTCTGAAACCCAAATCTGCTGAAATAAGAAGCCTCTGTAAAACACATTTGTGTCCAGTGGATTCCTCAGAACTGAGATTACAAAGTCACTAAAGATCTGAGCACATCCTTTTCTGCTGCATCCCCCATCCCAGGGCAGGATTCCCTGCTCCTGCCATCCTCACCACAGCCGAGGTTTGAAACTCTGACTTAAGCTCTGGTTTTGTTGGAATTATTCAAAATATTTGGTGGTACCCAGGAAATCCAGTGAAAGCAGAAGGATTCAAATCCCCACCAAGCTTCTACATGGAAAACTGTAAGATGGGGAAGGGGCTGGAGCACAAGTCTGATGAGGAGCAGCAGAGGGAGCTGGGGGGGCTCAGCCTGGAGAAAAGGAGGCTCAGGGGGGACCTTCTGGCTCTCTCTGACAGGAGGGTAGAGCTCAGGGGGAGGTTGAGCTCTGCTCCCAGGGAACAAGGGACAGGACAAGAGGAAATGGCCTCAAGTTGGGCCAGGGGAGGTTCAAGTTGGATATTGGAAAAATCCCTTCATGGTAAGGGTGGTCAGGCACTGGCACAGCTGCCCAGGGCAGTCGTGCAGCCCCCATTCCTGAAGGGATTTCAAAGCCCTGTGGATGTGGCACTTGGGGACATGGGTCAGTGGTGGCCTTGGCAGTGCTGGGGGAATGGTTGGACTCGATGATTTCAATGATTCCATGATTCCAAGATGCCCAGTTAACCTTTGACAGCCATTTTCCATGATCTGCTGGGACACACAGTTCCTCCAGGATCTTTTTTGGATTCAGTGTCTCTATTTCTGACTAACCCCACACATGGGCAAGAGCAACAGTGCAATTCCAACAACAAAACCTGGAATAGCTGTACATTTTTCACACTAGGGAGAATCAATAAAGCCTGGAGAAGAGAGGATGGGTGGGAACAAATGCTGAAAGGCTTTGAAAGGCAAAGAGCACAGAATTGCAGCAAGATCCCAGTGACTGCACATCCCAGGCAGGACAAGGCAAACAGATCCTGCTGATTGGACCCCATGATCCTCATGGGGCTCTTCCAGCTTAGGATATTCCCAGAGGAAAAAGCCATCAAGATGCTGCTGGTTTTAGGCAGGCACTTCCATAGACAAGAGGAACATTTCCTGGAGTGTGGACCCCACCAAGCACAGTGAGATCCTGAGTGATACTGAAATACAAGAGCCAGGTCCTCTCCTCAATTATTCCATCCAACCAACCCAACTGTGAACAACAACTGGCCTCTGACGTTCAGCTTTAAACATTTATGACCCAAACAAAACCATGGCATGAAGAGCAGCATAAACACTCCCTCTAATGTTTGGTTTAAAAGGAGTTTGCCTAAAATAAAGCACTGTTTTTGTGCAGGGCATCGCTGGACACCAAGACTCAGAAAATCAGAAGAGAGCAAAAGCAAAGCAAAGCTCATCCCTTTTGTATCATTTATATCCATGACCTGATCAATTTCAGGCAAGAATAATTCCAAAGTGATCTTTATGAGACAGCTACAGGTCCCTAAAGGCTTCAAACAGCTGGCTGAGGGCTTTGCCCATCTTCCCTCATGGGTAATGTGAGGGGTGGAACCCTGATGCAGCAAAATGGAGAGTGGAAATTTGGATTCGAGCAGCTCTAATGCCAACTCACCAAAACCTCAATTAATGTTACATCTGAAGAGCCATTTATACATTTGAGTTTGCTCAGGAGGGTTTGTGAGCATCACTCCACCACCTCAGTACAGGCTCCTCTTGGGAATTGAGGCACAAAACCCCAAAACCCCTTTTGGACAGAAAAAATACCCTTTACCATCCACATTTTGGAGACCACAACCCATGTGGGGTCACTACTGTAAGAAATGCAATAGGAAGGGAGTGTGTGCCCAGAGTCTGGACCCCACTTCCTGAGCACAGACTTGAGTTAATGAGAAGTGGATTTAACGAGCCCAACTAGAAAGTGAGTGCGGGCACCAAAACGACTTAAACCCTAATGAGGATTAAACAGCCCTGCAGTTTATTACCTGTGACAACCTTTATCCCATCCCTCAGCATTATGCAAATCCAGGCACAGCCACAATGATGTGCTGAGCAACTCCGTGGGCAACATGACCAAACTTCACAGTTTTTGGTCAACAAAAGGCTGTTAAACCCCAATTTTTCACTAGGGCACAATGTGGATGTGGGAGCAAGGCCAGTTCACCCACTCCAGATTTTCTACAAGCTTTGAGCACTTGAGAAGGGAATGTTTACATGCCATTTCTCAGGAAAATTCCTTGGATCTACAAGAGAAGACTTGTTAGAAGGTAACTTGACCTGTTGCCCTGTTTTAGCCCAGAAGACAACCTGGTGCTTTGCTGTTAAATCCACAAGATTTGTTGGTCATGGTCTCTTTTTCCTCCAGTTTTCCAGCATTTTCCCTGGAGCCTGTGTGTGTCTCTCATGACAGACATTATCTATGTTATTTGTTCACTCTGGATAAACCCGTCACCAGCACCAGCATTCCCTAACAACACAAAACCCTCACCCATCCCAAAAAATCTGGCTTTACAAGCAACTCTCCTTGGAATTTTCCCAAGGAGAAATTGCAATAGTTCCAAGAATTCCATGAAAATAGGAATGATCTCAGTACAGCCACAGGAACTACCTATGGATTCCTCCTCTCCCGGTGACCCATTGGCTCTTCCGTAGTGAAGACCCTGTGTGGGTGTTTCCTGCCCCCCAGGAGGAAAACAAGCAACAATTCTCCTTTCAGACCCATTCCAACACAAACTCAACAATTCCAGCAATTCCAGGGTGATTGGAAACGTTTCTTTCCAGGTGTGAAATTTGTAAGACTTGGTGTAAAACACAAAGACAGGAGGAGTTCAGGGATTTAAGTCAAGTCAGGAACCACAAAATACATTTTCTGCTCATGTAGAGCAGAAACAGAGATTCCTCCTCTCTCCAGGAAATCAGAGCTGAGGACAGGAAGAGAGGAAATATCCCCTTTTCCTGCAGGGCCTTTGATGGGCTTCCTAGAATTTCTATACAAGGATGAAAGGTGCTTCCAATGAAATATTCAATGAAAAAAAGCAGCACTGGAACCCTTCCTCTTCAGAAAATCCCTCCAAAAATCAAATCTGGAGCTGGATTTTTAGTGGTTCTCTGGGAGCTTTTTTGTTTGCTTCGCTTTTAATATGAGGAACAAATTTTCAGTGCATTCCCTGAGGGATCAATTGGAAGTTCTGCTCCCAGGGATTTGGCACTAAATTCCAGGAACCTGTGGATGCTCTATGACAGAAATAATTTGGGGAGTTATTCTCATACACAGGGTTTGATTTTTGTTATCATTTGATGGCTGGTTTAAAATCCTTATCAACCATTCCCATTTTCCCCACATTTATTTCCTTTATAATTCCATCTGTACTTACTGTACCATGAATGTCTCATTCCAAAATGACTGAAAGAAAAACCACATATTTTAATACCCACTGAATTTTGCCCCTGGTATTTACCTGAGATTTTCAGTTGAAAATCTCCTCCTTCAACCCCTTCTGTGGGTTTAAGTGCTATATTTAATTTCCAAAGAGTGGGAAAATCTGGACAAGAGTGTGTTTATTTATTTGCCTCAAACTATTCCCCAAAATCATTCTGCCTGTACAAGTAAATGATGGAAAAAATCAGTTTCTCTTCTAAAAAAAATCCACATTTATGTCTTTTTAAAACATACAGGTATTAGCAATGCTTGGCCAGTGTGAAGAGGATTTCTCTGAGATTAGAACAAGCAAAACCAAGAGGAAGCCAAGCTCTTGGATGTCCTAAAGGGATGTAATGACCAGGAAGAGAAGCCAATCCCCCATTCTCAGTGAGCCTTGGATGTGCAGTCAATGGGAAACAGCCCACAGAGGCACCTTAGTGATGATGATCATCATTAATCAAGGGATTAAATAAAGCAGACTCAAAATACACTTTGATTTGACCAGGGTTTAGAGGTGTCAGACACCACTAACAGTGCTCGTGTTGGAGGAGCAGTGACCACATGGAGTAAAACACAACTCAAATACAGTTTTTTGCCCTGACACTGTTATTGCTCCACGGGGACTGAAAAAAAAAAACCAGGGAAAGTGGCTCCAGCTTGGATTTGTGGTTGGAGGGAGGGGAGAAGTGCTGAGGTGGTTTGTTGGGACTGTCACTGCTGTGCTGGGATGGAGCAGCACCCAAGGAAGGGAGAGACACGAAACTGTGAGAGCTAAATTAGGGAAGGAGCAGAAAATGAGGAGGATGGTGAGGAGGGAGAGCAGCACCACACACAAAACCTGCTGTGCATCGACAGCTCATCAGCAACGGCAGGAAAACACTGCTGGGTTTGAAAAAAAAAAAAAAGAATGAAAAACTGGAATCAGGAAAAGTCTAAATCCCTCTTCTGGTCCCAAACCAGGTTTTAGTGCCTCACTCACAGAACTAGAGTGGTTTGGGTGGGGAGGGACCGTAAAACTCACCCAGTGCCCCCCCCTGCCATGGGCAGGGACACCTTCCACTATCCCAGGTTGTTCCAAGCCCCATCCAACCTGGCCTTGGACACTTCCAGGGGTGGGGCAGCCACAGCTTCTCTGCCCAACCTGTGCCAGGGCCTCCCCACCCTCACAGCCAACAATTCCTTCCCAATATCCCATCTCTCCATGCCATTCCCCCTTGTCCTGTCCCTCCGTCCCTTGTCCAAAGTCCCTCTCCTGGAGCCCCTGGAAAGGGCACTGGAAGGGGCTCCAAGGTCTCCCTGGCTCCTTCTCCTCTCCAGGTGAACACCCCCAGCTCTCCCAGCCTGGCTCCAGAGCAGAGATCTCCCACCAGCTTCAGCCCATCCAGTGGGTCCCAAGTCTCTCACACAGAGAATTGTGGTTTCCTGCTGTTCCCCTCCCTTCCCACATGTTGGGTTTCCATCCACAGCCACATCCCAGAGCCAGGAGGAATCCACAGCTTTTGTGGTTCCCCTTTGGCTCACAGGACATGGGCTGAGACAAGCAGAATTAGGTTTTTTTTTTAAACAGAGGCTTAACACCCAGAGGAAAGTACTCCTGCAGGATATCAGCCTCTGGCTTAATCCCTGTTTTGGCATTCCAGAGTGTTATATCATGCTCAGGCTGGAGAAGGATGAGGTCATTTTCCACACTCATATTTTATCTTAACATCATATTCAAATCCTGTCATTCCCTGGGTGCTTTCCCTACGAGAGCTCCAATTCTTAATGCACCATGTCAACCTGACCCTGCAAAAAGGCTTTCTAATGAGTTTTATGTTCGATTAAGGAGAGGGAAAAATAGCTTTAAAAGCATCATTTAAAGAAGAGGAGTGAAAAATGCACTTTTTAATTTTTAATGATAAAAAGAAAGAGGACAAGTTGATTTAAAAATAGTAGAACCTTTCCTGCAAAGGCTCATTTTTATGCTTTACTTCTATAAACGTACCTGCAAACCACATACTTAAAAAACCACCAGAACTCCAAAGCCCTGCAGCATCCCTGGCTCCTGCCCTATCCTGGCACAAACCTTCCACTCTCCCCTGGGGCTGGGAGGCAGCAGGATGTCCTGCCAATGGATTTCATCCAAGAGATGCAAGTGGCAATGATGTTTTCCAGAACTTCAGGGTTGATTTTCCAATGAGAAAAAAAATAGCCTGGAATGCCATTCCCATTTGATGCTGTGTCGTGCCCCAACACGACACCACAACATGGATTTGGTCACTACATCAGCTGGAAAGTCTCACATTCCCAGATGGGTTTTGGTTCATTTTCCAATTTTACTTATCAAGCACCTCCTTGTGCTCTCCCTTCTCCAGGATCCATTCCCAGTGCCTTCCATGACCACCTGCCTTGCACCAATCTCCCTTCACAATCACCTTCCGTGGACAAAGGTCCCTTCCATGACTCAGAGATACTTGCAGGGGATTTCCCCACCATGACAATGCCCTTCCCAAAAAATCCCAATGGGACAAGTCAAACCATCAGGTTTATCCAGAGACAACTTTCCTGTGTCAATGTATCACCAGCCTGACAAGAAAGTTCTTCAGAACTCAGCTGCTACCACAGCAAATAATAAACCACTAATCACTAATAATAAAAAAAATAATTATTTTTAAAAAATACGATTAAAAACATTTTGAATATTTTCATCAGGGGCCAGTGTGTTCATCCTCCTGGTCATGGGGTGGGCAGAGGGAGGGGATTCTGCCCCTCTGCCCCCTCAGGTGAGACCCCACCTGCAGAGCT
>WEIV01014105.1:24611-44083 GCA_013390005.1 Calyptomena viridis
GGGGGTGGAATCAGAAGATCCTGAAGGTCCCTTCCAACCCAAACCATGCTGGGATTCCATGTTCCTCACACTATCTCACACACATTCTCACTGAAATGGCTCATGCCATTCCTATGCCAACACAATTCCCAAGGAATAACATGGAAAGTTCAGTGTGCAACTTGCCTCTCCTTACTCATCCTCCTTCATTAGATGGGAGTAAATCAGGGAAATGAAGTGGAAAACCTCAAAGGAGACAATCCTGTGTGGGTGTGTTGGAGACTCACCTGTTGGAGACCCTGCCCTGGTGGCCGGGCAGGTTTAGAAAAGGACAGATGGGAGACCCCCAGCCCAGCCCAGAGCAGAACCTGCCCTCTGGCTCCTTTAGAGCTGCTTTCAGCTCTCCAACACTGTGACACTGCAGCTGCCTGTGTGTAACCTGCTCTGGTTACACTTTGCAGAAACAGCCCCCAAACAGTCAAAGGAAACCAAGAAAAATCTCGTCTGATTTTCCCAAAGTCTCAACCATTGTCACAAACATCATCTTCCCAAAAAGATTTCAGTCAAAGCCTTTGGATTTGGACAGAGTGGTTAGGAAATGGCACCTGTAACAAATCAAAAGAGAAAAAGAAGGAAAAAAGCCACTCTCTCCTCCTGAAATGAAACTCCTCCAGAAAAAGAGGCTGTGTTTTTCCCTGTGGAGATGAGAGGAGACACAGGGATCATTCCTTATGGAAGGTGCCCACGGAGCAATCCTGAGCTCACCACAGAGCTGCACAAGGTCAGAGCCACCAGGCAGCCAAGTTGGAAGGGTCCACTGGTGACCAAAAGGTGTTTTCCTCCACCTTGGTGCATCCAGAGCCTGTTCCACCAGCAGGAGGACTTGAGGCACCACTCAGGCTGTGTTTTCTCATGGAACTGGTACAGAAACCAATTAATAAGTTACTCAGTGGCACGAGGAGTCACTGGGTGACTTGTTGTGAGGAGGGACCTGGAGGCCACGTTTAGGGCCATTTGTTCAGCACTGCAGAGGCACAACACACCCACACCTTCCCCCAGGAGCCCAAAGCAAGGCCAAAAATAACTCTCCAGCTTTTATAACCAAGTCCTGCCTTTCAATCAGCCCTTCCCAAGCAGAGGGACACAGGAGAAAAACCTGTTTTGCCACTGCACCAGCGTCATCATTACAGGCTATTTTAACCTTTTTTTTTATTTGGCAAACTTCCTCAAAGAGGAATTATTTCTCATCACACCTCAGCTCTCACTGCTGGAGAGGCAAAGTCTGTGCACCAAACCCTGTCCAGCCATGGAGATTCTCCACCTCCTTCTCCTTCAACCATTGTCCACCCACGGGGCTTCCACACCTCCTCCTGCTTCAACCACTGACAAACAGCCTCAGGCTGAGAAAACAAATCAGCCTAAACTTGATCAGATTGGGATTGTACACAAAAATCCCATATTCCAAGCAACAGCACCAAAATGACATCCCGCGTGGGAAGAGCTGAGTAACCCAGGAATGGTTTGTTCTCAATCCTTGAAAACTTTTCACAAGATTTTAATGGAAATTTAAGTAACTAAAAGGATTCCATGAAATTAAAGTGTCTTTTCTTTTCAGTCATGAGATGTAAAGAAAAGAATCCTTTAAAGGGCTGAGAATGGATTTGAGGACAGGAAGGGCAGCTGGAGAAGGAGGTTGGTTACAGGCAGAGCAGGCCATGGAAAGTCAGTATTTCCCTTCCTGAAGTCCTGATTTTGGGCTTTGCTCAGTAATCTTGAAATCCCAATGTCTTCCTTGTTTTTCCAGACATTGGTGTCAAATAAATAGTACACATAACACAGGAATTTCCATGGTGGCACAGGGCACAAGAGTGAGTGTAACAGCCTTTGGACATGAGGATGTGGCTTCCCCATCCCTGGAAGTGTCCAAGGCCAGGCTGGACAGAGCTTGGAGCAATCTGGGATAGTGGAAGGTGTCCCTGCCCATGGCAGGGGGTGGGATGAGATGAGCTTTGAGGTCCCTTCCAAACCAAACCACTCTGGGATTCTCTGAAGTTCAGCAGGTTTGGGAGATCCTCAGACACAAACTGTTGCACCAGATCCCAGACCATCTCCCACACACCACTTTGGGAATGTCAGGGCAGAGAAACACATCATAAAGTGAAAAGACCATGAAAACAGGTTCAAAACTCCCCAGTGTTGATGAACTCAGTCCTTCTAAAACAGGAATTCCATGCAGGACCCCGGTCTGATAAAACCACTGCTCATCTCTTCCCTACTGTGTCACCAGGCACAGCTTTTCCCTGCACTTCCAAGGGAAAAACAAGAAACCTCATCCCACAAAAAGGTTTCTTTTGAAGTTCTGCTCTCTCAGGTTGCCCTGAGATGCTTGTTTGGCTCTTCAAAGCTTTGTGGGCTTTCAGTTTTATTCCCTGAATATTTTCCTGTTAATTCTGAGTACACTCATCAACGGAGCAGCTCTTCAAAGGGATCCTGCTGAGCTCCTACAATAATAACCCCTGGTGACAAGGAGTCTCCCAAGCTAATGGGCTGTGGGATAAGTAGGTGCTTCCAGCAGTTTTGCTCCTTTCCATTCCATTAAGAGTCCCTGTCCTGGTGCTTCAGGACTGAGGACTATTCATTATTTTGTCTCGTTCCCACTTTTTCTCCTCTAATATTTTCAGGCTCGTGTTTAGATTGCAACTCTGATCTTGTCCTTTGTTGGTTTTTTTAAACATCTCAGAGAATGTTGTGGGACTCCATTCCTTCTTTCTGAAAAAGGCATCAGACAGTCCCAGAACAAGGAGGGGAGGGAATAAAACATCAGCTCTTTGCTGTAATGAAATACTTTTTCCCTCTCACCATGGTCTGCTCTGCAAGGCTTCTCCATCTTGTGTCTCTGCCAATTAACTCTCAAAGTGCTGGAAATTCAATGTTTGTGCTGAAAATTCCATGTTCATACTGGAAATTCCATGTTCTCCCTAATCTGAACTCCGATATGCCCCAAATATCCATCCTGTGATGGTTATTCCTGGATGTGCCAAGTGCCTTGTGCTCCTCAGGAAAAGCTCATCCCAGGTGAAGAAGGTCAGGGTGAAAGGACACTTGGTGACATGAAAAGCAAACACTGAATGGTTTTGTGGCACCAGAAGGGAGAGAAGTGCCTGCCCCACCACTCCTCTTCTCCCAAAGGACACAAACCCAACTCTCCTCCCACTCCAAGAACCTTCTCCGGCTCAGCTGAGTCAGCACAGACTCAGAGACAACAAATCTCTCAGAAGATGAAAGCACAAGGAAAACAAAGGCTGACAGGACTGTCCTCTCCTGCTTTACTGTCACACCAAAACCAGAATGGTTTGGGTTGGAAGGGACAGTAAGTTCATCCCATTCCATCCCGCCCTGCCATGGGCAGGGACACCTTCCACTATCCCAGGTTGCTCCAAGCCCCATCCAACCTGGCCTTGGACACTTCCAGGNATTTGGGGGCTGCCACCCAACATCTGCTGCCCAACATTTGCTTGCAGGGCCTTGCTGGACACACAGCTCAGTCTTTTCAGTTCCTCTGGGCTTTAGGACACCCATTTTCCACTCACAACTATGAACACACCAAGTTAAATACGAGGCACATTTATAGTGACACTCATCACATCAAACTACCAGCTCCCAACAGCTTTCCAAAATTAAAGGAAGGAAAGATTTAGGTCAGTTGTTGCCCAACAAGTTGTCTCACATCTTTATTTCCCTTCTGTTGTGCAATTTCACATCAGATTTCTTCGAAAGTGTGAATTAATTCGTTAACTAACCCTTAGGGATAAAACGTCCTTGATCACAAATGGCTGAAAACTAGAAAGATCTGTTAAAATATTTCAACAAAGAAACACCAACAGAGTTACACTGAAAACATCATGGAAAAAAATCTTTTTTTCTGGAGGAATGTAAAAGAGATTCACTAACAGATGGATTTACTTTGATAATGAGTTTTTCCTCATCGGATGAAGAACATGGAAAAAATGCAGAGACTGGTGAAAAACAGAGAAGCAGGTGATGGACACCAGGCTGATAAAGAGAACAGATGGGATGGAAACAGGGCAGGGATGGATCAGGAGCTCAGACACAGGGATCATCTCTGGCACAATGGAAAGTGGGAGTGGAACCACCAACCAGGACTGGATTTGAGGGAGGTAAATGATTATGAGTCAAAGCAAGAACTAATGGCCTTGGAGCCCTTAAGCAGAGATGGAAAAAACCTGAATTCCTTGAATTATTTAGAAGCAGGAGGACAGACATGGCCCAAAAGGCAGTTCCTCACCCTGATGAAGAGGGTGCTCAGATTACAAAGAGGATCAAGAAGAAGATTTTTAACAACCCTCAAGTTTTCCACCAAGATTTGATCCAATGCTCTGCTCCCACATCAGGCCCGTGTTTCCTACCAAACATCAGTCAAGCACTTGATACTTATCCGGGTTTTTTTTTTCTAAATATCTCAATTGTTGCTGATGAAACTTTCCTACCTCAGTGGGAGAACTGAAAAATAATAATACATGAACCAACAGCCCAGAGTCTGGAGCTGAGAGGCACTTGGAGAAGGACAACAGCAACCCAGAGCAGGCATCATTTTGCTGCCATTAAAATCCCATTTTTCCCTATTTCCTCCATGTGCCTCCTGTATTTTACCTTCTCAGGGAGAAGGTGACTGTGGACTGTGGCTGCACAGATGCCCAATGGTCAAGACCAACTGAATCAGAATAGTCCAATCAGCCACTGATGGCTCTGTTGCTTCCATAGCCTTTTCCAAAGGGCCTTCCCACTGCCTTTCACTTGCTAAATGAAGTGGACTTGTCCAGTTTGCTGTTTCCAATGCTACCCTGGGATTTCCCTGGAAACCCATGAACTGCTGCTGGCTCCATTATTCCACCATCTCACTCCTGATGAAGACACTGTTCTGGACAACGACCCAAGCCCTCAGAACACAAGTGCCTCCTTTCATGTCTGTGCAGCCTTTTCCTGAGTTTATCTACAGCCTAAAGCTTCTAAACCTTCATTCCCACCCAAATTATGCCGTCGTTTCCAACACTGCATTAAAAACCCATCCAGCTGCTATAAAAGGGAAAATGAATGGTTGCAGGAGGCAGCTCTGAGGCAGAAGAGCCAGTGTGGCTCAGGAGATAAGAGGCAGCTGCCAGAGGTAAATACAAGCATTATTTATGGATGTGGTGTCCCTGCTCATTTGAATTTCTGAGGCTCTGCAGACACAGCTGGAGAGTGGACACAGCTCTCCCACAGGATCTACAATCAATCCCGTGTTTGCCATCAGTGCCACAGCCAGGAGAGGCTGCAGCTACAAAGCAGGGTGGATTTTTCCCTTCAAAACTCCTTGACTGCCTTCTCCATCACTTTGGAAACTGCAGCAGCTCCAGAGACATGGGGACATCCTCAAATGTCAACACCACGGTCAGACAGCACCTCCTAACGATCCACTGAGTCACAAAACCTGTGGGCACATCACCCTTTGCAGGGTCTTCCTGAAGAACCACATGTTCCTTCCAGAATCCTGGGAATATCCCAAGGATGGGCATTGACCGCATACCAAGAAGCAGGAGATCACACCTTGAGATGGGGCACCCACAGCTTCTCTGGACAACCTGTGCCAGGGCCCCACCACCCTCACAGCCAACAATTCCTTCCCCATATTCCATCTCTCCCTGCCCTCTGGCACTGGGAAACCATTCCCCCTTGTCCTGTCCCTCCATCCCTTGTCCAAAGTCCTTCTCCAGCATTCCTGGAGCTCCTTTAGGGCCTAGAATCCACTCCTGGGATCTTCTCCCAGCAGCTTTCCCTTCCAGCACTGCAGGCTTTGGGCCGCTGGGAGAAGAGAAGGCTCTGGGGAGACCTTAGAGCACCTTCCTGTGCTTCACCTTCCAGGAGAGCTGGAGAGGGACTTTGGACAAGGAATGGAGGGACAGGACAACAGGGGGAAGATTTTAAAATAAAAAGAGAGATTCAGATTATACGTTAGCAAGAAATTGCTCTCTGTGATAGTGGTGCTGAGGCCCTGGCACAGGTGGCCCAGAGAAGCTGTGGCTGCTCCATCCCTGGAAGTGTCCAAGGCCAGGCTGGATGAGGCTTGGAGCAACCTGGGATAGTGGAAGGTGTCCCTGCCCATGGCAGGGGGTGGCACTGGATGGGCTTTAAGGTCCCTTCCCACCCAAACCAGCCAATGATTCTCTGAGCTGTCTGCAAGTGGGGCCCACAAGNCCGATGATTCTCTGAGCTCTGTCTGCAAGTGGGGCCCACAAGGACACTTTGCAGTACCTTCTACCCAAGGATCAAATGTGCCAGAATAAAACACCTCATTTTACCTCAATTACTGCAAAGATGAGCAGGACAAACCCAGCAGAAGCGTCTGGTATCAATTCATCACTGCCATGAAGAGGAATGTTTCAAATGATTTGCCAAGTGCTCAAACCACTGCTTCCAAAAAAAGCCCCAAACCACAGGCCCGTGTCTCAGTCAGGGCACAACAACAACCACTGAGGAGCAGCCAGGCAGGAATGTGACATCACTGCAAATCCCACAAAGGCAGCCTCTGCAGGCACTCAGGGCCTATCGCTCAGGAAAAGGGAAGGGAGAAGCACAATGGAAGTCCAGCCTCAGCTTTGATCCCCCAAAACCCTGAAGGAAAGGATTCCTCCAGGCCACCTGCATCTTCAAGAGGGGGTGACACTTGTGACAGCAGGACCCTGAGGGTGCAGATCTCTCAGGAGCCAGGCTGGGATCATGGAATGATTGCACTGACATTAACCATTCCATGGAAAGAATTTCTGTGTGGAGCTGTCATCCAACTCCATGGAAAGCATTTCCACATGGAGCTGTCATCCACACACACTCCAGCCTTGATGAAAGAGGTCAGCAAACATCAGCCCCTGTGCGAGCACACAACAGGAAACACTCCAGTGTGAAGCAGATGAACGTGGGAACCTCATCAAAGCTCAGGAACCCATCCCAAAACCTCAAGGCTTTTTACATGGAATCCCTGACTGGTGTGGGTTGGAAGGGACCTTACAGCCCATCCTGTTCCACCCCTGCCACGGGCAGGGACACCTTTCACTACCCCAGGTTGCTCCAAGCCCTGTCCAATCTGGCCTTGGACACTTCCAGGAATGGGGCATCTACCGCCTCTCTTGGCAATCTGAAGATTTGGTAGATCCAACATGTATGAATACATTTCATGGTATAAAAAAGCAAGGACATGTCCAAATGGCATGTTTACAATCTCTTCTTGAGAGCCTCTGCAGCACAGTCATTTCAGACAAGCTCCTCTGACACTTTCAGTGCATCAACCTACGATAAAAACCTCAAACATCTGGAATATAAAGTACTTGCTTGATGCACCAGGAAAAGCAGCTGCCTGTGAGTTACAGAGGTGGTGTGGGACAGTCATGTCTGAAAATCCTCAGAACCTCAATCACTCCAAGTCTTTGAGCCAACTAAAATGCTCTCTTGTTAAACACCCAGGGAAAATAACCAACCCACCGGTTTGAGTCACGAGTGGGGACTATTAGACATCAGTCCCAAAAATGTCACATGAATCCCATTCTTCCTGATTGAGATAGATCTGAATTTAAATCACCTCTCCTACTCCTCAAGCCAGAGGAAGACCAGGAGCAGGCCTCTTACCATGGGGAGCTTCCAGTTAGAGCATCTCAAATCCTGCTCTGTGGTGCCCAGATCGAGGGCACTGGGGGATAAATTCTGATGGTTGGGATCCTGATGTTGCAGGAGATGGATACAAAGCATTGCTTGTGCCCATTTTCTCTTAACACCATTCACAGCTTCTCACAAATGGTTTAATCACTGAGATTACACTGATCCTGCCCAGGGCAGCCTGTGCTCCTTTGTCACCCCCCACCACACCCTGGGCTGGGGTGACTTCCACTGGGCATCGGTGACAAACCTTTCCAAGTGACCATCTGAGATTCCTGAGCAGTGACATCACAACAAAGCAGGTGAGAAATTCATGCTCAGCCATTTTAGGTCTTTGATCCCACCAGAGAGAACAGCAAGGTGAGAATGTTTCCAGCTGTTTCAATCCAGAACAGCTGTTGGGCAGCAGGGGAGGGGGGAATTCTGCCCCTCTGCCCCCTCAGGTGAGACCCCACCTGCAGAGCTGCCTCCAGTTGTGGGGTCCCAGCACAGGAAGGACATGGAGCTGCTGGAGTGAGTCCAGAGGAGGCACCAAGATGACCACAGGGATGGAGCAGCTCTGCTGTGAGGAAAGGCTGAGACACCTGGGATTGCTGAGCCTGGAGAACAGAAGGCTCTGGAATTACCTAATTGTGGCCTTCCAGGACACGAAGAGGCTACAAGAAATATGGAGAAACTGTTTACAAGGGCCTGGAGTGACAGGACAAGAGGGAATGGCTTCCCACTGAGAGAGAGGAAATTTATATGAGATATACAGAAGGAATTATTGGCTGTGAGGGGGGTGAGGGCCTGGCACAGGTTGCCCAGAGAAGCTGTGGCTGCCCCATCCCTGGGAGAGTCCAAGGCCAGGTTGGAGCAACCTGGGATAGTGGAAGGTGTCCCTGCCCATGGCAGGGGAGTGGAACAAGATGATCTTGAAGGTCCCTTCCAACCCAGGCCATCCTGTGATGCCAAGGGACCTCCAGCAGAAGGGTGGTTATAAAGTTCTAAACTTTTCTAGCCATTTTTTTGAAGTCTGTGCCCAAGATGCAGGAAAAAAGTAGAAACACCCCAACCATCAAATATCACAAACGCACTGTCAGAGCCTCCCTGTGCCTTTAGGGGAGATTGGAGCCTTGCAAAAAGGCAACAATTAACTTTTAAAGATTACACGTTGGTAACAGTTACTGAACTGAAACACACAACCTCAAAAAGGGAGAAAAGATACTTTTTTTTTTCCTGGAAAAAGGAGTCAAAATATCCACAGCACACCCAAACAACACATCATGTGTTGATTTATTTGTAACACAACAGGCTGCTCTTCCAGACACTACTCAAGATGTTGCAAGTTCTTACACAAGGTTACAACAGGATCAAAGGGAATGAGTGTGGAGAGATGCTCAACTTCCTTAAACTGTGGGACAGAAGATCAGGAGAGGCAGAAACAACCAAACCAAGGAGTTTGGCAGAGCAGAACTGACATATTTTGCAGAATGTAAGAGGTAAACGAGGTGTTTCTGTTTGTGAATAACTCAAAATTCCTGAAAATCCCATTTTGACCACATGTAATCCCAGTGAGTCTGGGAGCAGCTGGTGGAGCTGTGGCTGCTTCAAAGCACCACAGAAGGGCCCAGGTTGTGAAGGGTCTGAGGAAAAGTGAATGGGAATGTCCTACAGAGACCCCCAGCACAAGAACCAGCACTCCCAGGTGCTCAGGAACCCAGGAAAAATGTCCTGGGGGTCTTGGGTCCCCACTCTGCTGTGGGATGAGTTGGGAATACAGCTCAAGGAATGATGTGTGGAGATTAATCCCTGCATCATGTACCCTCAGCAACACCCAGCTGTGCTTTGGGGAAGTCTTACACAGCCACAAGTCACTAAACCACCTAAAAAACCACCAGAACAAAGTGCAAACCTTCCAGGAACGGCACAGAAGGAAAGTCAATCATTTTCCAGATTCACACCCATTCACTTCTCTGGTGTTATTTTGACATAAATAAATAAAAAACTCAGAGTGTACAACTCAGAGCACTGAAAACCATCCCAAAAGTTGCCTTTTTGATAATAAACATCAGGTACTGACCTCTGCTAGTTTGTATGGCAGGATCAGCTTCTCTCCCACTGTCACTGTTTTCCTGGTGACCAGGGCCTCAAACAGCATCTCTTCCTTCACCTAAAACCAAAATAATGATGTTAATGATTATTTCAGGAATCATTTCTTTTTAAATCCAGTTTAAAAAAAAAAATAACATTTCAAGTTAAAACATTTCAAATTTAGTGTAAAGATTTCTAAATTTAACATAAAAAATAATGAAAACACTTTTGCAGCCCTTGTAGAGTGAAGGTCAGTGGGTAAGAACAAGGCAGTTGTTGGGAGGAGCCAACTCAGCACAGAAATCCAGCATCAGAAACCAACCTAATTTTCCATATTTCCAGCAATTTCCCATTGCTTTCCTTCTTTTCTGATGCAGCTCCTCCCTTCCACACTTTTTGTTGGCAAAACCCCTCAAGTTCTTTCCTTGTCAAGATGAAATCATACAAATTACTCTACAATCAGACAAAGAGTGTCATCAGTTACAGAGAGATATCCCAGTGTTTTGGGGGGCAGGAAGAAACCTTTGGAAAAGCATTTACTCTTTAAAGTTCCTTCATGAGGTGACATTCCCTAATCAGCCTTCACAGGAACTGGTTTGCAGAACAAAAACTCAGTTGTGTAAACACAGACAGTTCAGGTCAACAGTGTCCACAAACTAAGTGGTACCTCAATTGTTGGGAAAAAGTCACTTTTCCAACCAGTTTTCAGCCCTGGAGGAATTCAGAAGGCACCCTCTCTACCAGGATACATCAGTTAAACCTGAATACTTTGAGTTGTTGACTGATCTTTGCTAAATTTCTGGGTCAAAAAAGAAATTGTTCATCTGGGTGAAAATCTTGGAGCCCAGAATTCATGGATGTGGGATGATACAGAGATGATGTTGCTTGAGAAGCTGCACTGAAGCCTTTCCTTCCTGAAGGAGTCCATGAAGGCCCCAGACCTGCTCAGAACATCTGAGGAAGACCAAAATCCACATTCCTGAATCCATCCAAGGCCATATTCGTATTGCAGGGAAATCATTTATGATTTGATGTGGAAAACAGGAAACTTTGTGGTTTAGTGATTGGATTCGATGGTCTTCGAGATCTTTTCCAACTGACACAATTCTATGATTGGATGTACTTTGACTTACTGGTTTAATCCAGGAATGAGGCCCTAAAGGTCACACAGGACCTGTGGGCCCCAGGAGTTACACAGGCCCCATCAACCCCACAGGCCCCATCGACCCCACAGGCCCCACAGGTCCCATCGACCCCACAGGCCCCATTGACCCCCACAGGCCCCATCGACTCCACCAATCCCACAGACTCCACCAACCCCACAGGCCCCACAGGCCCCAACAATGCCATAGGCCCCATAGACTTCACAGGCCCCATCAACCCCATGGGCCCAACAGACCCCATAAACCCCACAGGCCCCATAAGCTACAACATCCCATAGGCCCCACAGGCCTCATGTGCCCCACAGGCCCCATAGACCTGACAGGCCACATACACCCCATAGGCTCAAAAGTCTGAATCAGTATGAAGAGGAAACACAAACGAGCAAGTGGAACTTGAGGAACCTCAGAAACCATCACAGTATGTTCTGTACAAAACACCACTCCTACCCAAAATACCATCCTGAGAGTCTCCCTGATAAATTCCAGGGCATTCCTGTATAACTGACTTTTCCTGAAACACCCACTAACAAGAACTTGTTGTTGTGGGAAGCAGAAAACATCAGGTCACCCGGACATTACATCACCCACCGACAAAGTCTGTGTCATCAGAAATCCAACTCAACATCTCGAGGTTCATCAGTGCCCAGTGCAACTGCAGAGACCCCACTTCCTACCATCTGATTTTACTTTTGAAAAAAACAACCTCCTGGTTCATCCAGAAATTATGGATGCCAGATTTCACTTTTGGTTTCTATTCATATTTGGTTTCTGTTCCTCTGCATTCACCAAAATACGTCATTTTTTAATTTTTGGCTCTGGGGGCGAAGCGTGGACACTTTTCCAGCCGTTTGACTGCAGGATCATGGGCTGCTCCCCCTCAACAGCTTGGGGCAAGTGAGTCTCACACCATCCCTTCTCCCACTTCAGGGATGTGCAAACCCATCGCTGGCTCGTTTTAATTAATCCAAGGCACCAAGGCAGAGGGGTGTCAGATGGTTCCTAATCAAAACAGTCCAGTGAAATATTCCTAAACAACATAAATGCTTCCAAGTCCCAGATTTGTCAGCAAACACAGGGATTTCAAACCATTTAAACAACTACCCACACCATCCCTCACCATCCCCAGCTCATGTCCACTCTGGTTTCCTTCTGCTTTCCAGATGGATGACACTCTGGACATGTGGATCCTTCATCTCTTGGCCCAGAGGGATCACATTGAATCATCCTCTTGTACAAGAGGCAAGGATGGGAATGTCATCCCTGCATCTCCCTTGGTCTCTGCCTGCAATTACCACCCAGTGGAGCTTCATCCCTGTCCCTTCACCACCTCAGAGCACCAACATCACCTGCCTGATTTTCCTTTAAGGTCACAGCGTGGAGTNCCACAGGCACCAAATCAGCCTGATTTTCCTTTAAGGTCACAGCGTGAAGGGAGTTGATTCCTGATGCCAAGGAGGAGCCATTGGAGCTTCCTAAAGATAAATCCGGAATGTGCCAATGACTAAGGACACCAGGAGCAGTTTCCTCATAGCCTCCATCCTACGCTTCCTCCTCCAGTAAATGTGGCACAGTAAAATAGGGATAAACCCCATTGGAGCAGAGCAGCAAAGAGGAGAACACCCCCTATTCCTTCACTTTATGCCCTGGGAGTTTCAATCCTAGGTCACGTTCCATGGATTTTCCCTTTCTGGTGCTGCAGGGCACGTCCTGCTCTCCCTCTCAAATGCAGCCCAGAGGAGTTTATGTCTTAATTACAGGGAAAAAATGCAGATTTAAGACTTCAGTGCCACACACAAGTGGAACCAAGGGCTGGATGGGCAGAGCTCCGTGACCAGGGAAGGATGACGGGCTGTGAACGCTGGCAGAGCACGGTGGGAGCATCCAGGCAAGGGCTGGGCTGGAGCCAAGGCAGGCATGGATTGCTCCTCCAGCACTGCTGGGCTGTTATCTTAGAGCAGCTGAAGGAAAATGAACCATTTCCAACTGGACAGCAAGAAAACATCAGGTTTTGTCTCTCCTCCCATATCTGAGAAAGGGCTCCTTCAAAAGCTGCCTGGGGTGGAGGAACAGCAAATAAATCCAGATTTCTATCAGGTCTTCTTGGAAAAGAACTGGATCTGTTCCTCAGACTTTCCTGCAAATAAGCAGAGTTAGAAAGGACATGAGGGAAGGGCTGGAGCTGTGTCAGGGGGGTTAGGGTGGATTTTAAAAAAAGGCTCTTCTCCCAGAGGGTGGTCGGGCACTGAACAGGCTCCTCACGGAATGGTCATGGTCCCAAGGCTGCCAGAGCTCCAAAAGCCTTTGGACAACACCCTCAGGGACAGGGTGGGATTGTTGGGGTGTCTGTGCAGGGCCAGGAGCTGGACTCCATGATCCCTGTGGGTCCCATCCAACTCAGGATATTCCATAATTCTGTGAAGTTTTCTGACTCGAGTTCTGGCTCAAAACGTTGCCTCTGATGAAGATGTCCCTGCCCGTTGGACCAGATGAAGTTCAGAGTTCCCTTCCAACCCAAATCATCCTGTGATTCTACAAAACTTCATCTGGAAAACAGATCCAGAAGAAAAAGCTGGATACAAGCACTGTCTGCTCCATAATCCTCACCTCCCCGATCATTTTCCAAGATGTTTATCACATGAGGAGCACGTTTGGGGGATCCCTCTGGGAAGCTGGAGATTTTTTAGTAGAGGAAGAACTCGAGCACATAAATCTCCTGTGGAGGCGAAACACAAACGTCCCCGATGCACAGGCAGATCTGGAAAAGCCCTTGATAACTTATATTTCTCTTTATTTGCATCAGGGCTGGTTACTAAACCTAGAAACTGAATATAAAACTGCTCCATTGAGCAAGGGCAGAATTTCCTTACTTCCCCAATGAAAATAACTTCCCTTATTAGTAAATTAAAATGTTCCTGCTTTTCTAACGCAAAAAAAAAAAAGTCACTTTTAAGCTCAACTAGATCATTTCTCATAGACTGGTTTTATTGGTAAGCCCCACAAAAGAGCCTTTCCAAGCTTTTCCCCCGAAACACCAAAGTTTTGCCCAGTTTTCCATGACCCTCCAGGATTTGTGCAGAGGCCCTGAGATATTTGCAGTGCTTGCACAGGACTCCATGTCTGCTTGATCCATCAGGAAGCCTTGCCATCGCTCCCCAGCACGGCCTTTCAGCACAGCTGAAACAAAGGCCATGAAAAACCTGCCAAAAGCATCACATAATCCACACACTCTGTCTATCCCTGAAAAACAAATGGAATCAGGCTTTTACTGTAAATGAAACAATGCTCTGCAGAGTCTGGCCAAAATCCTATACTGCAGTTTGCTGTTTCAACAAATGCTGGGCTGGATGGTTTAATTAAGCAAAACCGTGCTGGATGGGGGGTTGGTGTTGAGGAAAACACAAATCCATGGCAGGTCGTCATGTCCTCACACATTCCTTCAGAAGATTTCCATATTGCTTCATTTTATAGGGACACAAATCCCATGGCACAGAGGGAGGGCTGGCCAGTGGTGTTGCTTTAGCTGGTGCAGCAGGAAAATTCTCCCACTTGTCCTGGGAGGTTCCAACACAAACCCAGCTCACAGGAATTTGGACCAGGCTTTCCTCTGGAGAGAGAAAACACTTTAGTTTTGCCTCAGTTTCTCATTTCAGCCACGCTGGTGGTTCCCTTGTTGTCCTGGAAGGCCAACACTCCATCGGAGCCGCGCTTGTCCAACGCAGCTCCTGCTTCTCTGAGCCTCTCCACAAGTCCAGTTGGATTTCCTCCTTCTCTTTTCCACGTCAAATCCTTGACTGAGCAAATCCAGTGAGTCTTTTGAGCCTAAAAGCCAACCCAAACTTCCCCCAAAGTAAGGAAGTTTTGGATCACAGAGGAGGGGGTTTCTCCATCACTTTGCTTCGCTCCAGACCAGGCACCCAGTGCCTCCAGGAGAGGAAGTTCATCTCTTTGTCAACTCATTTTCATTCTGTGATGATTTTCCAGTCTTAGAGAGTAATGCCAAGACCAAGGGAGGGGATTAACAACTTTTTCAAGCCAGTTTGTAATTTTAGCAACAATGGGAAAAGCAAAACTGTTCACTGTGAAGTGACCACAAAAAAAAAAAGTAATAAAACAAATCACCCAAATGAGGCAAAATACAAAGTGTCAAATGTTTCAAGCAGTATTTTTGGTGTCTGGCTGAGAAGAATTCATTCCACTGGCTGTGGAGGGTTGTAAGTAGGCAGCTCATGAGGAAGTGGGATGGATGTTCCTTGTGCTGATGTTCCACCTCTTTGAACCCTTTGGTCACATCTGAACAAGCAACAATGTCTGTCCAGCTCTGCAAAAATACCTGCCATTTCACAAGAGGAAATCAATTCTCAAAGTGAGATTCTTGGCTTTGTTGCAGCTGATTTCAGTGGATCTGTTGCAAAGTTTACACCCAAAGGCCACCATGGATTTATTCCATGGATAAATTACCATGTAATGCAAATTTAAGGACAAGCAGCATCACTGCCCCAACCCCAGTGATGGATTTCACCAGATCACCCCAAAGTTCTGCACTGCCCTGATTAATGAACAATGATTTTGTGTTCTGTGGGGTCATTCAACTTGCAAGATGAACAGAAATCCATCACTTTGCTCAGCTACACCACAGTCTGGAGGGGGGGTTGTTTTTCAAAATGGTGAAAAACATCTATTGATTTATTTCTTTTCACATCTTGTTGCCATTACCTGGGGTGCAGTTCCAGACCATGGAATAAAACACCCTGGGATTTATCTGGCTCAGCTGATGCATCATTTCACATGTTCACAAGTAAAGGACACACTGGTACCTCACAGGGTGCAGATGTTGCAGGAGAGTTTGTTTGCAAAGTCAGGGCAAAGACCCAAAGCCTGGAACTTTTTCAGGTCTCTAAGTCACCCTCTTACTCAAAGCTTTTTTGAAAAACAATTACTTAACTCCCTTGGCCACTTTTATAGGGTAAAATCAACAACATCCTCATCCCAACTCATATTTCCCCTGTGTTTATTTCTGTCATTTCCAAGGCCAAGATGCAAAGAGCAGCCAGCTGCTCATCCCCAGATTTTACAGAAGTTTCCCCTCCCTAAATTCAAGCCTTATATAAATCCCTGAGAGCCAATTCCCAGGTTCAATTATTTAATGGAAAGAATGAGAAGAGCATCAGGTGTCCACAAAATGACAAATCACTTTCTGATGCTTATTATAAAACCAGCAAAAATTAACTTTACAAAATGATCCAAAAGGATAAAGATAATTGTTGTTACAACCAGCTACAAGGAGGAGCAGGGGCAAAAACCTGCAGTAAAAGCCCCATTAAACATCTTTCTGACTTTCCACTGGCAACCATAGGAAAGGTAACACAAAAAACCAGGAAATAAATGGTGATAAAGCAGAGGTGGCTCATCAGGTGTGAATATTTCAGGAGGGAAAGCCAAGCCCTACCTCCAGCAGCTCTGACACGACAGGCAGGATTTCAGGGTTACAAATATCAATGGAATCATCCCTGTAGGTCTTCTTTTTGTAACGGATGTTCCCCAGGTGCAGGATGGCTGATAGGAGGGAGAAAATCCTACAGGAAACACAGAGAATTCCTTTTCATAAAGCCAATTAAAAAGCAAAACCCCTCTCAGACACTCAAGGTTGTCCTATTTAGCTCATCCTCTCATTTGCCAAATTTCACTCAGTCAAGTCCCAAACTTCCTTGAAAAGTCTTTAACACATCAAACCCCTGGTTATAAAACGACTCCCCATGTTGTATGAAAAATAGAGATCCTTGAGTAATATTGATATCCAGATGAAATATTTATCATGGAATCATAAATGAAGGGGGAGAGGAGCTTGGCCAGGCAGGTGACCCTCCTTAGTCCCCTGGCACATGTATTTGTCACCTTCTCACATCTGGGCCAAAGTAGGAAAACACAAAACAGCCAGAATGCTTTTATAAGATGTAAGTAACAGAGACAGAGAAAAGTAAATTTATCCAGCCAGCTTTCCAATTTTGGGGGCAATTTGGTCATTTTTAAGATATATCCTCCTCCCAAAAAATAGTATCAGACTCATAGAACAACCTGAATTTAAGGGACCATAAGGATCACCCAACTCCTGAGTCATGGCTGACTTGAGCTATAAACCCTGTCTGTCCTCGTCTCTGGGGAGCTAAAAATGACTAAATCCAAATTTGATGCCCAGCCATGCCACCAGCTTGGCTGGACAACAGCCAAGTCCTTCCTTCTCTCCAAACCACAGGTACTGATTCCTTACCTGAATGTCAGGGATGCAGTGACCAAAATTTCTCCCTACTCACAAAGGTGAAACCTCATGTTTTGGCGTAAAAAAATGGCTTTGAAAAGTATTGTAATATTGAAACTGTCCTTTCTCTGCTCAGCTGAAGGTGGTTCCTTATCCATGTTACAGTTTGACAACACCAAGCTAAATAAATGTGCTCGTTTAGTGAAGAACCTCCTTTATTTTGGACAAGAAAAGTTCACCAGGAGAAACACAAGGAAAAATCACAGTATGGATTTACTGTGCCATCCAACTCTGCTGAGTCCTGACACTGAAGGACTGTTTTGCTCCTGGAATTAAACCCCCTCAGTGCTCCCTTGACAGACCTTGGCGTTGCCACCCCATAAAGAAGCTGCTGACATGGAACACATTCCCATGGGAAGTTTGTACTCTTGGGTTTATCCAGGTGTGGGGGGCAGATAGAGAAAAAGCAGTTTAAACTTCATACAAGTGGGGGATAAAGGAGGAGCTGCTGAAAGGTGTCGGTCGGGTGAAAATGTCAGGTTTTATATCAAATTCATCCCGACCTACTCAAGGCTTTCAAGCCAACAATCAACCAGAGAGGAATTACTTTGGGAATTATTTGGGAATTTGGCTGAAGATGAGCCTCCCAGAAATCCCTGCAGTCAGTGGAAGGTGCCCAACCCAGGTAAGAAGCTCAGTTTTCCAGCCAGCACTTCCTGGGAATTAGTGAAAAAAATGAGTCCAAAGCCCTGCAAAGGGTTAAGTTTGATGAGTGATAACGAGGATTCCTGATTAAAGCAGGATCTGGATTCATGACATGCAGAGCAAGCCATGATTATTCATGAATGGTAGAAAAACACTTCAAGATGTGAAGTTCTGCTAACGCCCCGTTTGCGTGAGGAGAATCCTTAACATGGAATCATGGAATGGTTTGGGCTGGGAGGGACCTTAAACTCAGCTTGTTCCACCCCTGCCATGGGCAGGGACACCTTCCACTATCCCAGGTGGCTCCAACCTGGCCTTGGACACTTCCAGGGATGGGGCAGCCACAGCTTCTCTGGGAAATGTCCTTCCAGTGCCTCAGCAATTCCTTCACTCCGGCCACGTTCGCTCGAGGCCAGGGAATTATGTCATGGATCATGGAGTGACATTGACTATTAGAATGGAAAATTAACTCACTGCCTGCGTGTCTTGGGCAGGAATCCCACCATCTCCATGGCCAGTTGGAGCCGCTCAAAGTCGTGCTTCAAGTCCTCCCCTTCCACGGAGAAGCAATCCTGGAAATTCCAACACAACAAGTGAGCACCGGGAGAAATGATTTCGGAACAAGTCCAGATGGCCAAGTCAGTGCTCCAGAAACATCACTGCGTGATCTCCAAGCCTTTGATCAGCAACATTTCCACTCTGGCACTGGAAAAAATAACATTTGTGGCTAATTTTTCCAGGAGAATCATCTGTATTTCCCAGGTTTAACCTCTAACTCAGGAGGTGAGTCGCTTGTCAGGGTGGGACAACTCACACACAAAAAGGCTGGGAATGAACAAGATGAAATTTGTTTCCCATTTACAGGCAGTTTATTCCCTAATAAATCTTGGTCCATTAAGAATTCCTGAAACTAAAGAGGAAAATTCAGTTTTCATGAAATTCCCCATAATTTCATGTCATTATCGGGGAATTAAAATCTGCGAGGGAAAACTTTAAATGTATTTTTCACCAACCAATTGGAGGGAAGTTATTTAAAAATATAGGAACTGGGAGAATTTGAAATCCAGGATATTTTCTTTTTTTTGGAGGCTCCTCAGGTGTCTGAACAATTTAGTTTTTCAGATAATCCCCAACCTCAGTCATCAACACTTCCAAAGACATCCAGTGGCATTCTGGACCCATCTAAAGTCCTGCACCAATATTTAGGGAACATAAATGCTCCTTAAATGACTATATAGACTATTAATATCCAATTCTTAAGGAAAATGGAATGCAAAATCCTATGGATTATTCTCTCTGGTTTCCTGGCCTATATTTAATATTTTTACCCATTGCTGCCTATAAAAAGCCCCAAGATCTGACCCAGAATTAGTTTATTGTGTATCACAAAAACAGTGTTATTTTAAACCTCAGAATATTTTACTAGCATTTAAAAATATATTTTATATATTATCAATATCTTTCACATATATTTAATATATATATATAAACATAGAGACTTTCTACAAGTAATTAATTAGGAACTTTCTACAAGTTAATCCAGGGATAAATATAAATTCTATAATTTCTACAAAATTCTATTAAAAATCTATTAAAAT
>WEIV01014105.1:46293-114161 GCA_013390005.1 Calyptomena viridis
TTTACCAAGATCCCAAGCAGTGCTTTGAGTGGCACTGCACATTCCAGGAGCCATTTCCATGTGCTGGCACCGTTCCTCCAAAATGAAGTCACGAGTCAGCAGCAGGGACAGCTCAGAAACGGCCCAATCAGCCAAAGGCAATTTAATTAATGATTTACATAACAATTGCCTGACTCATTAATCCTCCTGGAAAGGCTTTTAGCAAATTCTCTCCCCCCAAGCCGGATGCTCTCCGAGCGCTCCAGCCCGGCACCGCTTCCTAATGGATGAGAAATGGGTGATAATTATCAGAAAGAGGAGTTTCCTCGGGATTCGAGCAGACAAGTCCATCCCCACGGCCCAAATATCCCGCCAGAGCAATTAGTGTCCCAGGAAAAGTGGGATCCCTGCTTCCCATCGTCACATCGAAGCAATCCATGGATTTCTCCACGGGAAGTTTCAAGAGGACAAAAGAGTTTCGTTCTAGACCAGCAGGTTGAGTCCACAGACATGAGGAGACATCCAGGGAAGGCTTAAAAGTCACTCATCAACTGAAGCAAAGATGTGATTTCCCAGGAATATCGCAGCAAATGATCCCAAATCAAATCATCCTGAACAGCCAAAGAGTCAAATTGTAACGACACGTGAGGCTGGGGGTGTTTCCATTGTAATTCCTCCAGGAAATGGTCCCAATCCATTCCCAAAGCAATTAAGGGCTTTGCAACCTATAAAGTGCACCTAGACTCTCCTCAGCACTCCCTGCTCCTGCAGGACCCCTAAGGATGCTGATGGATTAAGGATGTCAGTCCAATATCCCATGGGAGGGTTAGATGCCCTTTCCCTCCTTTTCCCTCATTTTGCAGGGAAATCTTGCTGTTCAGACATTTTTTTAGGGTGAGTGAATCCCAGCCCCTTCCCAGATCACCCCTTACTCTTCCAGCTGGATCAACAGGAGCTTGGGAACCACCAAGCACACGGCAGAAGCAGCAGGAATGACATGCAGCTGATCCCAAACATGCTTCCACATGCAGGACAGACCCCAGGGAGCACCACAAACACCCCAAGCACGTCAGCAGCTGAAGAGGGAAAAGCTTCACCATTGCCTTTTTTGGGAGGATCCATTTGGAAAGGATCATGTCAGCAGAAGGATTTCAGAAGGAATTGTTTTTGCTCTCTGAACCAGATCAGGATTTGATTTGCTCACAGATGGTTGGGGGGGATCTTTTTTCCCTGGAAGCTGGAGAGCAGATACACCACAACCAGCAGGAACTGATGCTTCTCCTGGGGCTCCAAGAGCCTGATTTGCTGTTTTATCTGAAAGGAATTTCAATTTTCACACTGCTGCCACATCACAATTCCCATAAATCATCACCTGTTATATCCAGAAGTAATAAAACCCTCTTAGTTTGTAAAAATTAGACAGATAACTGACCACATCCAACTGCTGAAGACAATTCCACATGGAAGGAACCCCAAAAGGGCAAGGGAACAAACCACCTGAGACATCCCAAGCAACATCCCTGCAGGACAGGGGGGAGTTACTGGGTTAAACTCAGCTTGGCTTTGCTGTCCTGGGATCCCTGACAAAGCCAAGGGGGAAGAGCAACGTGGAGCACGCGGGATCTTGTACTGACCGGCTCAGAGTCAGAGCAAAAATCATCCCAGCTCTGGCTGAGGGGTTTCTTTGTCATCTGAAACAAGGCAGAGCATGTTAAGAGTGCCCAGAGCCCATGGAACCCCCACTCCCTGCTTCCCAAGGACAGGAATTGGTTAATCATTCCACACCTGGGTTTTTTTAAGGTCAGTTTTATGCAGCTTTTTGCATTCCTGGTGCTGATTCCTGCTCACGGTGTTTCCAAGCAAGGTCCTCTCACACAACAACCTTAATGGATTTGAAAAGCTGTGAAAACCTTTTCCTTTTCTCCGTGGTTGGAGAAACCTTTGGTTTACCTGGAGCTGAAGGGCCATGGATGGAAAAATCTCACTGAAGAGCAGGTTTGGTTGTTTTCTACTCCTAACCTCTAAGTGCTGCAAAGTGAGATCCTTCCAGCAACACTCCAAAGCTTTTTGGGAATTCATGTCTTTTTCCAGTCAGACAGAGGTGGAGGTGAGAGAAGTCAAAGCACACCAGTGACCAGTCTCAGGAGGGAGAGGGTCGTGGCCCTAGAGATCCTGAGGAGCTGAAAATCAGGATCTAATCCTGCAAATGACTCATTTAGGAATGGATGAAGGTGAATAACCAGCACAGGGAATACTCAGGATTTCCAGGGTGCACCTGCCTTTGGGGTGGGACATGGAGAACTCGCCCAAACCCAGGGCACACTTTAAGTAACTTTGCGTTTAAAAAATAATTTAAATTTGTATTTTCAACCTGCTCCTTGAATTTCCAGCCCAGCTCCTGGATCAGCAGCAGATTTTGGGGCAGGATCTGAATGGATTCTCTCTTATCTGCAACACAAACTCCACATTTGTTCCCAGAACACGATGGGAGCCGAGGAACCGGGAGAAAGAAAAGAATCCTGACTCGAGGGCAGAGACACCCCTTAACTTGAGGGGCTCAATATTTCATGGCTTCTCAATATTAATATATAATTTTCACTCAAACACTTCATTTCCTGGTTCTTTTTCCTTTTAAAAGGCAGGGACTTCTCCAGGACACATTTAAGAAGCAGCTGGAAATGCTCAAGGGTCATGTTCTAATTTTCTCCTGCTATGATTCCCAGATTTCTTTTTCCATTTCTCCACTACCTCTTTTTCCTTTTTTCCTCTTTATTTCCCTTTTTCCCCTTGACCTTAGGGCAGGGGAAAGTTGGTACTGCACTGTCAGATGCTTTTAATGTGCAGCCATGTCCCGACCACATCTGAAGGCACCGTTTTCCCACAGCTCTCAGGGTTAAATGGTTTAACTCTAATCATTAAATATTATTTAAAACCCCCCTAAAAATTCAGACTGTCATTACTGTCCTTACACTGTGTCCAGGGAAGTCCAGACTCTGCTTCCCTGCTCCACTGGAGGTACCTCAGCCTCTCCCCAGGCTACTTGTCCCACCAAACCTTAATTTGGATTAAAATGAAGGTTTCCCCCTAAATTAGAACATTTTACCAGCTCCACACCCCAAGTGCCATTAGATTTCTAGTTTTATTTTCAATTTTAACACTCTTAAACTGCTATTTAAAAAAAAAAGAATTGTTTTCCACTAACACAAAAGGACTGGATGGCCCAACAAAACCTGGGAATGTGGCAAAATATTCCATCTGGGCACATTCCCACTGCAAAACCACAGCACAGATGGTGGTGGGGATCACACCGTGTTCTCCAAAGTGCCTGAGGCACAAAAATCCAGCAAAGAGCCTCCAGCTCTTGGTGTGTTCCTGCTTTGGGCTGATTTCCCCATCCTGCCCAAGTGGGAGTTGTTAATGGGACAATGGATTTTGGGGTTGATTGCCCACTTGGAAAAGATCTTTAAGAAGCTCCTGGAAACTATGAATATTCCAGAGTGAAATTCTATTTCTAGAAAGGCCATCTGGGCTGAGCTGTGGGCCCAAGTTTCTCTCCAGCTTAAGGGTTAAATCATCTTTTCTTGCTCCTCATGTTTCAGAGCCAAGAAAATTGCAATTAGTTAAAATCAAGGTATAACTTGACTCCTCTCCCACATATTCCTCCTTTTTTTCCTCCTTTTTTTCACAAGCATCAGTGGACAACTGCCTAAATACGTGAAGTAAATCAGTTTATTATAAAGTTAAGTTATTGTTAAGATGGGTTTACTTGGCCATTGGTAACACCTCATTCATTATTAATTGCCAGGTTTTAAATAGTTGCTGTGGTTTTATTTCTATTAATTGTTAAATTGAAAGCCAGCCAGGAAGCTACAGAATTAGAACTACCTCATGCAAGGTGTTATATCCCAGTATCCCACATTTCCCCTTCTCTCCTGCTCAGCAGACAGATGTTAATGGGCAAATGACACTCACACAGAAAACAGAGAAATTCTTGCTGTTTCTCCCTCCAACAATTAAAAACTCAATATATTTAACGTATCCCAGGGATGGAAAACACTGATTATTTCCCCCCACACTACCAGGTGTTCACATTGCCAACGAGGAATTATTTCCAATGGTGAGAGACTTCCTGTAAAGCATTAAGAAAACCCGTTTTTACTCCTCCAGCCCTTTTCTTTCTTAGCATTAAATATCAGCAAGGCCCTGCATTGTATTCCTGGCTAGAATTCCCACCTGGTTGAGGTAATGATATTCCTCTGGCTGCTTCAGGTGAAATGCTGATCTCTCCTCCTCGCTCGCTCCTGCCAGGAGGTAATAAAATACATGGTAGTTCCTGGGGATAAATGAAAAAAAAACAGGTTAGACTTGGAAAAAAGAGCAGAGAGGGGCATGGAAACCTCCCACCTGAGCTTCCAGCTCCCAAAGTCACCCCTGAGTTGGGGGATTGTCTGTAGTCACGGGGATGGAAAAGATTTTATCAAGTCATGGAGAGTGAGATCCCTCTTTTCCATCCAAGGACATGCACTGCCCTAGAATCTACTTAAAGAGTTTCTAGCTGGGATCATCAGGTTTTCCTTCAGAATCATATGCAGTGCCTATGGATCTGACAGAATTCCAGGATGACTGGGGTTGGAAAAGACCTCCAGGGTGATGGAGTCCAAGCTGTGCCCCATCCCCACCTTGTCACCGAGTGCCACATCCAGTCATTCCTTGGACACCTCCAGGGATGGGGACTCTGAACCTCCCTGGGCAGCCCCTGCCAATGTTTAATAATCCTTTCCATGAAGAAATTCCCACTGATGTCCCATCTGACCCTCCCCTGGGCTGTTTCCTCTCATCCTGTCCCTTGTTCCCTGGGAGCAGAATCTGACCCCCTCCAGCTCCACCCTCCTTTATTAGAATTCCAAGAGATTTCTTTGCAGTGCAGGAATTATAATTTTGAAGACCTTATTACCATTAAAAAGGCAATGACTTTGCAGTTGCACTTCTCTAAGCTACAACTGAAAAATCTTAATTATTATGGCTCCTCAAATGTTCCAAACACTTGGATATTCCTAATGCTAAACCCACCCCCAGGGACACTCCTCTGTTCTGCTTCCAGACAAATCTAACGCAGATTAACACTATTCCTTTCTAAAATTAAAACTCTGCTTTTATGTTGGATGTTTTCCAAGAGGATCCCAGTTTATTCATCTCCCAAGAGGACATCTGTCAAGGCTGAAGATGCTCTTTAACTCCAGGATCAGCCCTGGAGCATTCCAGAAAACTTCTCACACATCTGTCTCCAAAGGAAACACAGACAAAAGTGCCAAGAGTTGAAAGACAACAAGAGGCAGCAAAATTATTTAAAATTGGAGTATTAATTACTGAGAGGGGAGAGGAAAATGCAATAAATAATATGTTGCGAGTAGGAAAGAACAATTCACATAAATTTGTTGTCTGTGTAATTTAGGCTTTTTCTAGAGGCTCCAAAGGCTCCAGCGTTTTAAGAAACTGCAAAACAGAACTAAAACAGCATCTTCCCCCCCAAAAATTAAACAGCTCACATGTTGCAGAGGAAAACAAGTGGGATGTAATAATCCACAGTGAAAATACAAATGACAATGTTCTACTGGAACTTTCCCTGCCCACAGCAGGAGCATTAAGGTCCCTCCCAACCCCTTCTCTGTTAAGTTTAAGGCTGATAAAATAATGGAGTTTCTTTTCTCTGGGTGGCACAACAAAGTACAAACCTGGAAATACCAAATCCACCACTTCCCTTTGCAGCACAGGGTCAGCAGAGGGAAAACCCTGCCCCTGTGCCAGCTCAAGCAGGGTTTAAGGCATCTGAGCCAGGTCTAGAAGTCAAACCCAGCCCTGGAGGCAAAAGAGAGGCACCTACCGCTCGTTGTGCTCCTGGTAGACCAGCCGGGACTTCTCCAGCAGGTATTTTTCAACATAAGCTCTGCAAGGAACAAACCAGAGTGTTGTTCATTGAGCTGACACTCAGCTCAAGAGCCCTGGTACCCACACAAAGAAGCTGCAGCCTTGTTTCACTTAGTTATATAAATTTCTTCCTCGGCAGAACAAGCCCAATGTTATGTTTGGCTTTTGAGGGATTTTTGGTTTGATACCAAGCCAACACTAACTTGGATCTGAACAACATGAGCTCAGATGCATCAGCCTCTGGGCAGGGGGAAATGTTGACAGCAAGGAGGGAGCTCAGATCCCTGTTCCATCCCAAGCCAGCCCAGTCAAACTGCTCCCAGCACGAGGAATCTCTGCCTGCAAAACTCTGCAAGATGACATTCAGCTGCATCCTCGTTCCCTCTTCCAGAAGAGCCACTTCCCACCAAAAATTCAGGTTCTGAACTCGTGGCTGCAGTCAAAGAAAACAAACAATTGCGAAAGCTCCTCATTGCAAGTTTACATTTTCTCCCAAGAGCCTTCCCAACAAACATGTTCCACTTCCACAGTCAAGACTTTTTTCAAGCTTGGCCAGTTAAGCCGAACTTCCCCAGGTTTTTTTCTTCCAAACAATCCTAACCAGTAATGACAGGGATTCAGAGCCCAGAGCTCTAAGTGGCAGTTTGGATGATGGATGATGGTTTTTCCAGCTATGGATGCCCAGTGATGTGGCACTGACAGCAGGAGCCACGTAGGAAAACCCAAGGACCTTTGGGATGGCAGGACAAGGAGGTGCCTCTACACTCTGATCCACCATGGATGGGGAAACCAGACCTATTTGTTACTTAACTGTCCCTTGTTTCCACTAAAAACTCAAATATCAGTCACAGACGTGCTGCAGAGCTTCTGTGAAAATTCCTATGGCAACTCTTGGAAGTGGCAGATCCCACTCCCCATGGGATGATCTTGCTGGACAGACAGACAGCAGGGCTGTGTTATTCTCTGTCTGACAAGCACCAGAAAGGTTTATTCCTGTTTATTCCCTGTGAGGAAGTGAGAACAGTCCGTGGATATTCCTCACCACCAGGCTGGGGGTTTTTACATCCCCTTTCTAACCTGACCCAAATTTTTCCTTCCCAAGCCATGCCATGGATTCACTGCAGGATCAGGGAAAAGAGGAATGAGAAGCATGTCAGAACATCCCAGATCCACTGGATAACAACTCAGACCCTGCTGGACTAGAACCTGCCCCACATCCATCCCCTTCCCATCACTTATTACAACCCCCCACAAAAAATTACTTTCATGCAATAATTTACATTGGAAAGTTCTAGAGGTCACCTGGTCCAAACCACTCTTTAAATCAAAATTTTACATTTAATTTAATTTTTTTATTTTTCCATGAGTTTTTAATATATATATATTTTTTTTATAGATGTCCCTGTCCCTGATGCTGTTTTGGTTAAATGCTCCTTGCTTGGTGCACAGGTTGTAATGAATCCACTTCCCAAGAACAACATCTTGGAACAGGAAAATGAAACGGAAAACCAATTTCTGCCTTAAAAAGTTAATGTCTCCAAATGTTTTCTTTGTATTTACCACTATCAGTTATGTCAAAAGGACCTTTAAGAGTAAAGAAAAGGAGATCTAAGGAAATGATTTTGTGTCAAACACTGATTTAAGCAGAGAGAGCCTGTACTTGCATCCAGGGTGACATTAGTGAAGGCTGAGACCTTCCCAGCCCTCATCCCATGGGATGGGATGGCTCCTGTTCAATCTCCTGCCTCTTCCATCTCTAAAGCTGAAATTCCCTGTAGATTTGGGATCATTATATTCAAAGGGTTTCTAAGCAAACACCCAACTGCTATTTCTGACCTCTGAGGAAAGGAAAGTTCTGATTTGGGGCTGCAAATTACAGTCCCATTAGCAAAGCAAATGATACACAGGATAAGAACTGACTTGAGTTGTGCTTAAAATCTGGGCTAAGTTTTTTTTTAAAAAATCTTTCTATGGAAATGCCAGGAAGAGCTGATTATGTTTTTTGAACATATTTTCATTAGGGGGGCACTGGAAGCTTAGAGCAGAGCACAGTCACATCACACTGTGCAAAGAAAGGCCAAGAAAGCTCATTTTTTACACAGGAAAGAAAATTTCCCTAATTTTATGGATTAAAATATATTAACATAATGTTATGTACACCTTTCTGCCAGGTATGAACAGAGGCCACAACCACAGCACTGCCATGTTGTGCCAAGATAACACAGAGTTAAGGCATTTGTTGGGTCCTTGTTCCCTTATAAAAGGTATTATATTAAAAAAAAAAAGGAGATTTATCATTTTAAGAGAACAGTGCACCACAATTAAAGATGAAAAAAAAAGACCATCAGGATTGATGTAGGATGCAAACACAGCAGGAAGGGACATAGAGAACCCGAAGTCACTGAAAAATTACTGGCAGCTCTTGGTGAGACACTGTTCTGCTGGAAAATAAAAAAAAACTGAAAAGCAATTCTCTAAAATAACAACAAAGTCCCAGCAAGGGATCTCTGAGCCAGCTGGAAAATTATACAGCCCCTGGAACTCTGCTTCTACTGCCTGCTACTCCAACTGCATTAATTAACCTGGACAAAAAGCAGAGTTAACAAAGCCCTGCTCATTTAGAGCCAGTTCCAGTCCCTGGGTGACGACCTGTGTCAATGGGCTGAAGCCAGAGACAAAGCTGGGCTTAGGTGGTTCCACCCCTGCCATGGGCAGGGACACCTTCCACTATCCCAGGGTGCTCCAAGCCCCATCCAGCCTGGCCTTGGACACTCCCAGGGATGGGGCAGCCACAGCTTCTCTGGAAAACCTGTGCCAGGGCCTCCCCACCCTCACAGACAACAATTCCTTCCCAATATCCCATCTATCCCTGCCCTCTGGCACTGGGAAGCCATTCCCCCTTGTCCTGTCCCTCCATCCCTTGTCCCAAGTCCCTCTCCAGCTCTCCTGGAGCCCCTGGAAAGGGCACTGGAAGGGGCTCCAAGGTCTCCCTGGCTCCTTCTCCTCTCCAGGTGAACACCCCCAGCTCTCCCAGCCTGGCTCCAGAGCAGAGGGGCTCCAGCCCTTGGAGCATCTCCGTGGCTCCTCTGGACTCTCTCCAGCAGCTCCAGGTGCTCCTGCTGTTGTTCCCAGGGCTGGAGGCAGCTCTGCATGTGGGGTCTCACCTGAGGGGGCAGAGGGGCAGATTCCCACCCTCTCCTGCTGCCCACACTGTGGGATCAGCCCATGGGACACGGGGGATTTGGGGGCTGTCACCCAACATCTGTCACCCAACATCTGCCTGCAGGGCCTTGCTGGACACACAACTCTACTGCCCATCCACGCTCCAGCCCCAACCCATCCCAGCCAAAACATCCCCCCTTCCTGCCCTAACTCCTGCCTGAAGAGGAAAACTTGCCTTTCAGCTCCATTATAAACTTGACCTCCTGATTAAGCAGAGCTGCAGTGGCTCAGAGCCAGCGCGGGTGTGTTCCCACCTCAGCATCCACCTCGGATATTCCAACATTTCCACCCCAGTGCATTTGAATATGCTAAAACCCCAGGTACTTTCCTTTATCTGTCTCCATTTTGGGAAACACTGGCCAACAAAATGAACCCCAAAATCCAGCCTGTTTAGGTTTGAGTAGATCCAGCAGCAGATCCTGATCCCACTTACCCTCGCACGGTGCCCGTCTCCTGGTAATTCACCTGGATGAATTTCCCAAAGCGACTGGAGTTGTTGTTATGGGCTGTTTTTGCATTTCCAAAAGCCTGTGAAAAGAGGGAGATGCCATCATTACACTGGAAAAGCCACAGCCTTGCCTTATTCCCACGGATGGCACTGAAAACTTAACTGGGGGGATTTTCCTATCGTTTGGAATTAATGAAAAGGAGCTGGGAAAAGTTTGTTCATGGTTCACAAAATCAGCCTCCTGGGGACCATTTTCCTTTGCAATTCTCTATTCAGGAAGAGCTGCTACACCCTGGTTAAAAACCAAGTGTGAGCTGCACAGGAGAGATTTAATGCTGGAAGTTATTCCAGTCTGTGCTTTATTCATGTAAATAAATATAAACCTACACTGCTCCAACAGGACTTTACATTTTCATGAGCTGGAAGAAGCTGCTTTTTAATTATATATGGAATTAGGGGGAAAAAATGCTTTGAAGGCTACTCAGATGTCAGACAATGTCTGTGCAGCCCCAGTACAGTATTTACAGCATCTCACACCCCTCCTTTTCATTTGTTGCTGTTGCTTTCCCAAAATCCAAAAGCTTTTAAGTCCTTATTATGCAAAGCTTTTATTCCAACCCTGCCTTTGCAGGCACTGACTGCACAGAGTCATTTATTGCCATTTAAAAGAAACCTGGGTTTAATTGTGCCTAAATCACTTTCAGAACCACCAGGACCACGGTGACAGAACCTGTCAAGCCACCAGCTCCAATTAATGCTTCATTTATTAAACCAGTTTTCATCTCATTCACCTCTTTTTCCACACCAAATTTATTTCAGGTAATTATAATTTCTGAGATAATTTCCAAGTGTTGTTCATGTCTGGACATTTTGTGCTGAGGTTTAACAGCAGGGCCCGGCTCCCAGTAGATTTAGTCCCTACTCAGCTATTTATTAGGAAAGATTAAAAGGGCTTTACATCCATAAATCTGAAGCTTTTCAAATGACCTTTGCAGATTTCACTTTGCAACTCAAAGCAGAATAAAAAGGCCAAATGAAACGAGACCTTGGTGGAAGGGCACTGGATGCCTCCGGCCCCCACGGCTCTTCCCAGGTTTCTTCCTTCCACAATCTGCTTGGACTCAATGATTTCAGACCCCATGGAATAACGAGGTGATTTCCCCCCTTATCCAGGGATTTGTTTAAACTCAAGCTGTTGCATATGAATTTGCTTTAGTTGACTGAAATGAGCTCTGAGAGAGCAGGTTCTGCTGGAGAGATGATTCCAGAGCTCTGGAGATGATTCCAGAGCTGCAGCTCAGGAATGCTCTCCTGCAGAGGATTCACAGCTTTTCAGGCTGCTCCCACTTTTTTCCTGCTTATTCATCCACAAAATCCTCCCCACCCCCAGCATCCCCCCCCTTCCCACTCTCGGGAGAACATCAAAGATCCTCAAACCTCCATTGAAGCCCCAAAACTCTCCTGGAAATGAAAAGTCCAGGCATCCTTTCCCCAAAACAGGCATTTTGGTACTAAAAGACAGGATCCATTTAAGATTCCCAAAGGATTTACCTGTCCCCCAGGTATTTCAGGGAGCAGAGACACGGCAAGGAGCTTAAGAAGCAGAATATGTTGATATTCAAGACCTGCAAGTGCAGCACCTTGTATTTAAATATCAGTGTGAAATTATATTAAATTGCATTTCCCTGCAATGGGATCACCCCTAATCTCAGGCAGCATCTGAAGGCAATGAGATAAATTTTCTTTGCACCTAATTAATGTTGCTCACCTAATTAGCACTGGCCCACTTGAGCCAGCAGCAAGATGAACTCAAACAGACCAAGCAGGAGGCAGCACCACTTTGTATCATTTAAGAAGTTTTCATTTAATTTACTAAACAACTTAAGCAATAAACAACATTAAAAGGATTTTCTACTTCAACTCCCTGTGTTTGTACCTTAAGTAACCACTCACAGAGAGAAAGAAGGTCTATTTATTAGGATTTCTTTGGGAAGAGACTTGCCCAGGAATTAATTCTGTAGCACGGAACATTTAGGAGAAAACATTTCACATATACGAGTAAGGACAGCAAGATTCCTCTTTTTTTAGGAGCTTTTTCAGGATTAACAGGCCAGACCACATGGTATTTTCTAAACCAAATGCCTACAGAAATCACAGCCAGAATATCCCTCTTTCAGGCCTTTTCCTTCAGTGCTGATGGAATTGCAAAGCTCTTTGGATCCCGGGTTGTGAAAGCTCCAGGGAACTCCCCAGCACGTTGGGAATGGGCCAACAAGGAGCTGAAGGAATGCCTGGGGTTTGATTTGAGACAACTGAAGACATTTTTGGTTGCTTTACTGGCCAGGTTTCCTCAGCAGGGCTGTTGGGCTCTAAAAAAAGGGCTGTTAATTCAATGTATACGTGTCTAATCTATTTAAACCCGACCAGGACACCACATCCCTCTGCCAGGATTGAATAATTCGGCCTCCAAGAAATCCTAAATGAGCTCAAACTCCTGTAAAACAAATTCCCTTCTGTTCATATTATTGCCCTTTCCTGACTCATTGATTCGAAGCTGCTGAGCAGCCCAGTGGACACAACTCTCTGACAGCATTCCAAGAATTCTTGGGGAGAACCGAAGCTTTTCCTGGCCAGGGCTCAACACTGCAGAGGAAACAAAATTCAATACATTGCTCTGTAGGAGCCCAGGATCCCACAGGACATGGCACTGGGATCCAACAGCTTGGAGAAGGCAGAGGAGCACCAGCTCCATTCCTCCAGCACAAGGAGATGCTTATCATGGATGGCAGGGAAAAAGGAATTCACAGTTTCCTGGTTAAATGCTCCAAGTTTCTCCTCGTCTGGGGACTCTCCGTTCTGGAGTGAATATCAATCCATCCAGATTAATTCCAGGTAACAGCCAGAATAAGGATTAGTTTAATGGCTTTCCTGAAATAAGGTTATTTTCCAAAACTCTGCATTCAGGAAAACACTGCAGTCCCTTGTTCTTACATGGCAGTACGATCCCAGAATCCCGGGATCACTGGGGTTGGAAAAGACCTCCAAGGCCACCGAGTCCAAGCTGTGTCTGATCCCCACCTTGTCCTTCCTTGGACACCTCCAGGGATGGGCACTCCAAACCTCCCTGGGCAGCCCCTTCCAACACCTGACCACCCTTTCCAGGAAGAAATTCCTCCTGGATTGGCCCCCTCTGAGCACAAACCACCCCATTTTTTCTGACACACCAACATAAACTACCAGTTTTCCCAGTCCTTTTCCAAATTAAAAGTGGGGCTGAGTATCAGGGTGGGAATCCAGGTTCTCCAAGGACAGGAGCACTCGATTTCTTCACCAGAAGTCCCACAGCTGCCATTCTGGAGGGACATTCCCGAAGTGGGAAGGCAGGACGAGGGTGGGACCTGCTCCTGCACCAATAATTGCTGTTATTCTTCTGTTCTATTCATAATCCAAACAATTTTATTCTTATACAGAATAACAGCAATATTCTCCTATAGGAAAACAGCTGCATTCCCTATGGAATACCAGTGGTGAAAGCACTAATGGAAATACAGACCTTTACCAACATATTTAATGTCCCCAAACCCTCAGAAGAACCTTGTCCTCTTCACCCTTAGAGTGGATGTGGCACCTGAGAACACAGTTTAGTGGAGAACATGGTGGTTGATGGTTGTATTGATGATCTTAAAGGTCTTTTCCAGCCTTTACAATTCCATGATTCCATGATGTGCATCCCATCCTTCACCTACAGCTCCTGTTGGAGAAACCTGGCGTGTGCATCCACAAACAGAGGTGGTTTCAACCATCTCCTGCCATTTATTTCCAGATCTGAGGGCTGTTTATCCCAATATTCTGAACATTATGCTTGAAAAAAGAAACTAATTCATAAACACCTTCATTCCAAAAGAAAAAAACACACAGGGGGGAAAAAAAATAGTACATTGGAATTTTTGAATTTTAAGGTATTTTTTAAGTCACCAAGGCATTTACAAGTCAACTCTGTAATCCCAAATTCCTTCCTGCATCCTGAAACACAAACACCTGGATGATAAAGATCATTTTCCCTTGTTTTCACTCAACCTGTAACCAAGCTCCCAGCACTGTCCTTGCCCTTTATTGCTTTTTAAGAGGAATATATTGAATTATGGCCAGGACATAAACTGCACGTAGATTCCTTGAGTCAGAGCCTCCTTTAAATCCCTTCCCATTATTGTTTCTGCCCCGGGAAGTGCTTTTAAATCTCCAGCTCAGTGCCAGCTAAAACCTCCCAGTTGCTCTGCTAAAGTGACACCGCTCTGATGTATCTCTCAACTTTTGGTTTCCACAAGGAGCCACCTCTGTCCAGCAGAGACCAGGACACCTCAAGAAGCACCGAGGTGGAAAAGCATGAGGGACAACTTGAGTTCCTGCCAAGAGAAAGAGCTTTGCTGGGAATCCCTCAGTAACTGGCCCAACAGTAACCCTGAAAATGTCATTTATAGCCACAAAACACGAGTTCAAGCAGCGACACCTCAGTGTCGACCTCTCAGTGCTGTGGCTGTGGGTCCCACGCTGCCTCTGCAGCCCAGAGCTGCTTTTCTGGTCAGAAGCACAAACCACAAGTTATTTATAGTGTTTGTGCTGCAGGGCCTGAGCAGAGCCCTCACAGAGGGACCTGCAGCCTCAAACTGCCCCACTCTGACCTTTTACACCCTCAAAACCTTGGGATCTCACGGTTATTTTCTCCCCCCGGGGCCGTTGCAGAAAAAACTCTGATTTTCCATTTCATAGAACCACAGGAGGGTTTGGGTGGGGAGGGGCCTTAAAGCTCATCCAGTTCCCCCCCTGCCACGGGCAGGGACACCTTCCACTATCCCAGGTTGCTCCAAGCCCTGTCCAACCTGGCCTTGGACACTTCCAGGGATGGGGCAGCCACAGCTTCTCTGGAAAACCTGTTCTCTGGAAAACCACCCTCACAGCCAACAATTCCTTCCCAATATCCCATCTCTCCCTGCCCTCTGGCACTGGGAAGCCATTCCCTGTGTCCTGTCTCTCCATCCCTTGTCCCAGGTCCCTCTCCAGCTCTCCTGGAGCCCCTGGAAAGGGCACTGGAAGGGGCTCCAAGGTCTCCCTGGCTCCTTCTCCTCTCCAGGTGAACCCCCCCAGCTCTCCCAGCCTGGCTCCAGAGCAGAGGGGCTCCAGCCCTTGGAGCATCTCTGGGGCCTCCTCTGGACCCCTGAACCACAAAGGTTGACAAAGCAGCTTAAACTCAAGGTCTGTAATGACAAAATCCTTTTTTTTTGCTGTTTAAAAATTGATTATATTTGTCCCCAAGAAGAGAACACTTGGCTGTGGTCATGAGAGGGGCAGCAGGAATTTGTAGAAAACCCACATGTGCCCACAGAGATGTAAAATCTCCCTGTCCCCCACACACACCAGGATTTATATCCCCATTTTAAGTTATTCCTCCTCAATGCACTCCCCTAATTTAGTTGATAACCTCCAAGGAATCTCCTGGTTCGCAACACCCACAGTACATGGGAGGTTGTGGGAAATAAATTAAGTCAGTATTTTTAAAAGAAAGTATTTGCCAACTCCCAGCTGCTGCTGTTCCACAAGAAATCAGGATGATGCTAATAATAATAATTATAAACCTATGGGTTCTTTCCTTGCTACACAAGTCCTTTGCAGGTCTAAGAAGAACCTAAAAACCCTCAAACCTCCATAAGCCCTGCACAGGCAGCTCTTCTAATTGGGGATTTCATCCATGTGGGGAATTCCAACTCCCACAGAGCCAGAAAAGAGCACTTGCTCTGGGACAAGCCCCTGAGGCCACCTGACCTGCTTGGAGCAGGACCAATGTCCAACCTCAATTCCTCGGCAGTTTTACATTCCTAGGGATCTCCTCACTATCCTGGTGCTGGCAGAGCAGGGACGTGGAGTGTCCACACACTGCCCAGAACACAATCCAACCCTACAGCAGTCAGAACATCTCTTCAGTGGGGTTTGTTTTCTGTGGTGGCTCCTATTATCCCAATTTTTTCCTTACGAGCTCCTCAAACCCTTGTAGTTTCCTGTCTCTTCCCATAAAATGCCATTTTGAAGCTGGTGCAGCAACCAAGACACAGCCCTGTCCTCTCCCTGCTCTTCATCCCCCACCAAAGAACCTTTGTGCAGAATCCCCAAATACCTCAGATGGGGAAAGGCACCTGGGAATGTGTAATGGAAACACCCAGAGCTGATGAGACCCTTCCCACGTGGAGAACAGATCCATATGGACGGGCCTGCAAAGACTTCCTGAAGGGCCAAAACCACATTGAAGGGTCCCCCTGCCCCAGCCAAATGTACCATTTGCTGCATTTCTGAGGGTTAAAACCCTCTCCATCCCATCCTGGCACTTCACAGCCACTCCCCAGAACTGAACTCGGTGGGATTCTCCCACTAAAAGCACAGCAAATCCTTCATTCCATAATTACAATTACTGAACAGCAGCCAAGTGAGTTCTACCCATTAAAAGCCAAACTCTTGTAATTAAAGTGAAGTATAAAACATGACTCATGACACTCAGCAGGAAACAGCTTTTTAATTCTGTTTTTCTCGTTAGAAATGCTTTATGCCAAATGAAATTGTCTTGTCACTGGAAAACACTTGCACCAACCCCACCTGGGATGAAAGCTGAGGCCATCCAAGGGCAGCAAATCCGCCCTCCGTGGAATCAAGTCACCATCAGAGAATCATGGAATATCTGAGCTGGATGGGATCCACAAGGACCATCAGTCCAGCTCTTGTCTCTGCACAGACACCTTAACAATCCCACCCTGTCCCTGAGCTTTGTCCAAACACTCCTGGAGCTCTGGCAGCCTTGGGAATGTGACCATTCCATGGGGAGCCTGTTCAGTGCCCGACCACCCTCTGGGGGAAGAACCTTTTCCCAATATCCAACCTAAACCCCTGACACAACTCCAGCCCCTCCCTCTGGTCACCAGAGAGGAGCTCAGTGCCTGGAGCAATTAACCAACAAATTTTTTACAGCATTTAGGCTTAAAATCCAGGCTCAGTTACAACCCTTTGTCACACTCCCCAGCACAAACATGGGAAAGAAGAACTTTTAATGGGAGAGCAGCAACTTGGAGAAGGTTTAAGGGTCGGTTTAGTTGACTAAAACAAGTGGTAGTGTAATGGAATTCTCCAGAGCACCATTCCAGGGTGAGATACCCAAGACAAAGCTCCACAAACATCACCACAACACCCCCTTGCTTGGGAGATTTAAAGCTCTGTTCTACCAACCACGTAAGAACCAGGATTTAGTGTCTGCATTCCTGGCAAACACTTCAGTGTTGGCAGAATATTCCTCCTTTTCCCATACTTAAGCACAGGATCAAACCATTGCAGCTCTTTCCTTTTCAAAGATGCTCTGGAAGAAAAGGAATTGCCACAAAACCACAGTGCAAGAAAATAAACTCCCAAACCAAGGCAAAGCCTCCAACCTGAGTCCTCTTCCCGAATGGGGACAGTTTTCTGACAGAAGTGCTGTAATGGGAAGAAAACCCAGCTGAGCTGGCAGCTGGCATGGATGGATCCTGGGGGCACAGGCTGCCAAATCCAGAGGGTCTGGCTGACATTCCCACTCCTCTGCTCATGCACCAGTGTTTTTGTGCCCTGGGAAGAGCAGCCAAACACTCATGTTTTCCAGCAAAGTCACACGACGTTCGAGTTCAGCTTGGGATTTACAGGAGTATCCCAGGATGAAGGTGGGAAGCTCCGTGTCATTACAGTGGTCACTCCACCTCCCAACACTCACAGAGTCACAGAATCACTGAGGTTGGAAAAGACCTCTGAGATCATCAAGTCCAATCAGCCAAAGGACAAACTTTGCTCCATCAGACACAGCAAGTGTCTGACGGATCCCAGGATGGAGCAAAACTCCTTAACTGGTGCTTCAAGGGATTGTTTTGTGTGACAGAGAAATAAAACAATCACAGAGCCATCAAATGACCAGCTGGAAACAAGCTGTGGCTGAAGGAGGAAAATTTGCACTCCCCCAACAGGCAACACAAGGAGCAAAACCAAGGACTGCAGCAGGAACAGAATACTGAGATTACTGACAGATAAAATCCCACTAATTGAAGTATTTCAAGTCAGAACCAAATACCTTATATTGTGTCAACATCAAGTGATCCCACAATTTCCTCACCTTTCAAACTCCCCCCCACACAGAGCTGCTTTCAGCACAGAGATGCATTAAAACTTCTCTACAAGTGCTTGAAATGACGCCGTGGGGTGTCAGGAGCACTGCTGGCTTCCTTCAAATTAAGTCATATTGGAGATAATGGATGGAGAGGAGCCTGGGGAGAAGGATTTGGGGGTGTTGGTGGATGAGAGGCTGCACATGACCCAGCCCTGGACCCCCTCATGCCCTGGGCTGATCCCACAGTGTGGGCAGAGGGAGGGGGGGATTCTGCCCCCTCTGCCCCCTCAGGTGAGACCCCACCTGCAGAGCTGCTCCAGCCCTGGGAACAACAGCAGGAGCACCTGGAGCTGCTGGAGAGAGTCCAGAGGAGCCACGGAGATGCTCCAAGGGCTGGAGCCCCTCTGCTCTGGAGCCAGGCTGGGAGAGCTGGGGGTGTTCACCTGGAGAGGAGAAGGAGCCAGGGAGACCTTGGAGCCCCTTCCAGTGCCCTTTCCAGGGGCTCCAGGAGAGCTGGAGAGGGACTTGGGACAAGGGATGGAGTGACAGGACAAGGGGGAATGGCTTCCCAGTGCCAAAGGGCAGGGATAGATGGGATATTGGGAAGGAATTGTTGGCTGTGAGGGTGGGGAGGCCCTGGCACAGGTTACCCAGAGAAGCTGTGGCTGCCCCATCCCTGGGAATGTCCAAGGCCAGGTTGGAGCACCCTGGGATAGTGGAAGGTGTCCCTGCCCATGGCAGGGGTGGAACCAGATGAGTTTTAAGGTCCTTCCAACCCAAACCCTTCTGGAATTCCATGATAACACATTCTTTTAGACATGACAACATTCACAGCACCACATTTCCCTTTTTTTTCCTCAAGGTCTCCAAAGCTGTCGACCACTCATGTCTCACCTGCCCTGAAGCCCCTGCTAAAGAAAACCTGACTTTTCCATTTCCAAAAACAGCCAAACATCCACATGTTTCAGTGCTCTGGGGGTAAATTCCCATCTCCAAAGCATCTCCCTCAGTTTTTAGCTCATCCAGCATCACAGGCAGCAGTACAAAGCCACTTCTCAGCCACGGCTTCACATCCCTCCCAAAGTAACGTGGTTGGGGGTCATTTTGTCTTTGAAACATGAATATTCCAAATGACACAATCCACAACAACTGAGCCTCCACCAAAGTCTGGGCAGGTCCTCTGGAAGAGGAACATCTCCAGCACCTCAGCTGAGCCAGGAGCCACTGCCCACAGCAAGAGGCATCTTCTCCAGCTTCCACTCCTTCTCACCAAGCATCACCTCGAATTTAGGGACAGGGATCTGGGCTTGGCCACTCTCCAGCTCCTGGAGGAGGCCTCTCAAAGTTCCTTCAAAACCCTGTTTTTTTTCCTTTTATTGAATATAATGATTCAATGTGGGGCCATAAATGTTTGGAAAGGAAGGTTCAGCTTCCTCTTGCATACTTGGATAGCCCAAAAAATGCTCATAAAAAAATAAAAAAAAAAAGCAAGCAGCATTCACTGCTTGCTTTGGGCTTGATGTGAGTTTTCCTGCAGTTTGTCACCAAAACTAAGGCCACAAACCCAGAGGCAGGAGAAAGTGTCCCTCCCGTAGCGCCTCCCCATCTGGAACCTCTTAGCAGAGGCACAGAGCCCTGATGCAGATTTGACACACAGAGTTTTTCCTGCTTTTCCCAGGAGAAATATGTGTAATGAAGAAAAACAAAAACACGTTAGAGGCAACCAAAACATACCACTGAAACCCGAGCCCGCCTTGGCTCCTGCCCTGCTCTCCTTCCTCTCAGCCCTCAGCCACTCTCTGTTGCTCAGGGCCAAAAAACAACCCCTACCCACCCTTCCTCCAAAAAATAAACCCAATAAACTCGGAGCTCTGCTGTTAAATCAACACAATAACCCCCATTTGTTTTCTGCCACGTAAAACAGCGCACGGGGAAGGACAAGGTTAAACTGGAATACTCACGTCTCCAGCCCTTCCCTGCTTTTCTGGGGGATTATGTAAATAATCTGTGACTCTTCTTGATGAAATTCCAACATTTCGAGCGCTGTTGAGCGGCAGCATCGAATTCCTGTGCCTCATCCACAGCTCACAGGACTCACTCCCACCACTGCAGTGCTGCCGGGATGGCATTTTCCAGAATTTGTAACATTCCAGTAGCCATGGGCAGCTTTGGATATCCCATGGATCCAGAAAAATACCTTTTGCCCTTATTTGTAGAGTTCAAACAGAGAAATAAGAGCTTAAAAATGCTTACTGGGAAGTATTGGGATCACAGAATCCCAGGATCATTGAGGTTGGAAATGACCTCCAAGGTCATGGAGTCCAAGCTGTGCCTGACCCCCACCTTGTCATGTCCAGTCATTCCTTGGACACCCCCAGGGATGGGCACTCCAAACCTCCCTGGGCAGCCCCTGCCACCGCCTGACCACCCTTTCCATGGAGAAATTCCTCCTGATGTGCAACCTGACCCTATCCTGGCACAACTTGAGGCTGTTTCGTCTCATCCTGTTCCCTGGGAGCAGAGCCCGACCCTCCCTAAATCCCCCCTCCTGTCGGGGAGTTGGAGAGATGGAGAAGGTCCTCCCTGAGCCTCCTTTTCTCCAGGATGAGCCCCCCCAGCTCCCTCCCAGGGCTGATCTCCACAATACCTGCAGAGCCTGATGTGCAGCACTGAAAGAACTCTTATCTCACTGGATCATTATAAAAATCCTCTTGTCAGGGCCTAGAAAATCTGAAAAGTACCAGGAAAAAAAAAACAAACAGCTGGCCCTGATGATTTTTAGGGAGCAAAAAGTCTCAAAAATCCATGTGTTTCTTTTAGGAGAGGATGCCACCACTTAAAGGATTTTTTTCAGCAAAACAGGACAATTCCATAGGTCCTGCCTGTCTCATTCCCAGAGGGATTAAATGGGGTTTCCTTGGGGTCAGGATGGAGAGGTTTCCTATAAACTGGAAGAGGTTACTCAGCTGAGGGTAAATCTGACACCACCCCACCCATTCCCTGCAGGGGAAGGAGCAGCTGCAACATGAGCAGGAACAGCCGATGCCCCGTGGCACGAGATGGGCACGGCCTTGGAATTCCATCTCCAGGCAGGGAATGAGCTTTTGCTTCCAAGGCCACCCTCCCAAAACCCCCTCTCAACCACCACCCTGCCAAAACCACCTCTCAACCACCACCCTGCCAAAACCACCTCTCCAGTTTTGCACAATGTTTTCCACTACGGCCAAGGCCGGGATTTCTGAGAACAGCTTTGGGTTCCTAAGGACAAGAAAATCCAGCAAGAAAAAAGAAAGCCCTGAATTAATGAAATGAAGGGAAACACGGGGACATTTTATATTCCAGCTTTCCACGCCACGGAAAACACCGTCAAAACCAACACAGGGATTTTTCTGCTGTCCACCTTTTCCCAGCCTGGCTTTCCAAAATGTTTGGGATGGTGTATTGGGAGTGTGTTCTCCTGCTTTTTGGAAAGGGCAGGAGTCCAACCAAGCCCAACCTTGGAGTGCCATGGCTGTGTTTGCATTCCAAGAATGCAGAGCCCTCACTGCTCCTTCTCCCTGCAGGAGCACCTTCATCCACCTGGGACAAGCAAGAGAGGTCACAAAGGGGGGACTGCAAAGCACGTCCCTTCTATTTCATGTTTTTCCATGCATATATTAAGAAATATAGTTTGAGGTTGTACCTTCCACTGAGGGGCAGGATTTTTAACGACACTTCAAGTATTAATTTTTACACATCCAGCATCACTGCAAGACTTCAAGGGGCCAAGACTTGCCCAAACCTCCAACCTGGCATTGATTTGACCAAAAATGGAGCAAAGCAGAGGATGGAATGCATTCCAAAATTTTCAAGTAGGATCTAAGCATCACTGACCCTCCTCCTGGGATCTCCCCTCATCAGATCCAATGTTTTCCAAACTTGGCACTGACCCTGAGGTGCTCCCAGTGTGAGGAGAGCAGGAAAGGGAAGCAGCAGGAAGGTACCATGTCACTGAGGGCACCTGAGAACAAATTAAGTCTCCAAAGGCATTTAACAGCATTTCACCTTTAGTCTTTGTGCATAATATTTTGGGGATCACCAGCTTTTCAAACCTTCCTGTTCTCCAGAAAAGCACAGAATAATGTGTATGTGCAGTAACACATTTAAAGTACAAGGTATTCCACAAGAAGGCTGTGTTGGATGAGGAGCCGTGGGCTGCTCCCAGCAGGCAGGAGCTGCTCCGTTGGCTGCACTGGGAGCTGTGCAGGGGAATTTCTGCTGCGACACTCGGCACAGTGACACAGGAGAAATGCAGCAGAGCCACTTGGAAAATTCCCAGGGGCATTGCCTGCCTGAGCAAAGGCAAAACAGGCTTGGTTATCCAATTAATTTCAAGGCTTTGTGAGAGCACACGCTCCTTAAATTCCCTCTCTGTTTTCCTGTAGCGATGCTTTCCACCACACAGGTATCCACAGAATCCCAGAATATGCTGAGCTGGAAGGGACCCACAAGATCATCCAGTCCAACCATCAGCCCTGCACAGGCCCATCCCCAACAATCCCACCCTGTCCCCAGAGCATCATCCCACCCCTCCTGGAGCTCTGGCAGCCTTGGGGCTGTGCCCACTGCCCTGGGGAGCCTGGGCAGTGCCCACCCACCCTGTGGGCAAAGCACAACCTGGTGCTGAGCTCCAACCTCCCCCTGCCCTGACACAACTCCAGGCCATTCCCTGGCTCCTGGACCTGGTCCCCCAGAGCAGAGCTCAGTCCCTGCCCCTCCTCTGCCCCTGCCCAGGGACTTGTCCCTGCAGTGAGGTCTCCCCTCAGGCTCCTCTTCTCCACCTCAACACACCAAGTCCCCTCAGCTGCCCCTCACACCCTTCCCCTCAAGGAATGGCCCTTCCCCATCTTTGCCCTCCTTTGGACACTCTCTAATGGCTCAATATCTTTCTGACATTGTGGTGCCCAAACTGCCCCACTATTGCAGGTGAGGCCCCAGGTCAGAGCAGAGCAGGACAATCCCCTCTGTCTCCCAGTGATGCTGTTCCTGCTGCCTCCAGGACATGGATGTCCCTCTGGCTGCCAGGGCACTGCTGACTCGTGGCCAACTGGCCACTGACCAGGACCCTCAGGTCCTTTTCCTGGCACTGCTTCACATCCAATATATTTTAACACCTTCTATGTTTCTTCCCCATCCACCCCAACAAACCCTCCCTGCTCTGACCACACTGGGCCCACACGTTCCCTCCCCACCAGGATTCCCAACTATCCTGGTAGAAACCTGCAATCCTTACAACAGTCAAATCCAGACCAGCATTTCTTGGTTCAGCCTTTGAACAATCACTACAGTGTGTTTAAGCTTTTTGGTAATTCTTCTGTAATTAAATATACAGTAAATAAACTAAAATCCCAGCCTGATGTCGGTATCAAAGGAGCTGCGATGGGACACAGAGAGAGGAGGGAAATTTTGTAGACAAGTGTAACAGTATCTTTAACCAGCTTAACTAGAATTGCTGGAAAACCCAGCCAGGATTTGAGTACAATTCTTCTGCCATGCTGAAACAAACTGCAGAGCTCAAGGACAAATTCACTGTATTTTTTTCTGAAATTAGTCTGAGATTCATCAGTTGAACATGATGGGAGAAAAGGATCTTTAAGCAGAGGAGCTCAGAGATGTGGAAAGGAAGGGGAAAATTGAGCACTCCCTGTGCTGAACAGCAAAATATAATTTATAACTGAAATAAAACCACATTTCCAGCTATTATTTGGAAGTGAGTGGTGACCTAACACACAGCAGCACATCAGGATAAAGAGGGGTTGGTGCTGATGACATTTGGTTTGTAAAACTGAACTGAGAACCAGCTTTTATTTGCGAGGAAAGGAGCTGTTGGAGCTCCAGGATCAAGGATGGAATGGACAGTTTTGATGTCTTAGTTCTCCCTTCATGAGGCAGAACAGAGATGATGATTTATATGATCTGAATCAAACTCATCCAGAGCATGTATGTGGAGGAATCAGACTGGAAGGTGTCTTAGATCCAGGTCTCCCTTTCTCCAATGCCCATTATCCACTTCCAAAGCCTTTATTCCATACACAGAGCTATGAAGTCACCTCTGACACACAACAACCTCATCTCACACCACCCAAACCTGAAGCTGCTGAGAACAAGGACACCAACGTTCCTGTAGTAGAGTCAAAATATCTCCTGGAGGGATTTGGAAAGATTTTATGGGGGTAGAGCTGAAAGATCGTTCCCTTAAATAACAAAACACCCGTCACCCTGAAAGTGGGGTTAAAGGAACCCTGTCACTCTGGTTGCCTTTGGGATGATGTGAATTTATAATTATTATTATTGTGGTTCCTTTTTGCATTACAAAATGCAGGCAGGATGCAGCAGGAATTGCTGGAGTGCATCTGTTTATCCCGGTGGGAAAGACAGGGATGCTGCTCCTGCTGGCTCACCCACAGCAGCTTTACAAACCCCAGCAGTGGGAGCTAAGGAGGGATTTGTTTGCAGCTTTAAGGGAAGGTATTAAATGTATTTCTTTATTGACTTTAACCAGCAAGTAAAACACTCCATTAAAAAATGAAACCGGTGTGAAAACAGCGTTTCTGCTCGAAACTGCTCTGCCTGCAGCGCAGGGGGGGTGGCAAAGGAAACTGAAACACTGACACAAGAGCAAACCACAGAAAGAAACCTTTCTTTCCCTGGCTGAGCCTCATCCCCTTGTTTGTAAGTCCCGAGGAGAACAGCGGCACAATTGTCCCACCTCGTGCTGGCTGGATTTCAGCAGGAAGGCTTCGGTCACCCGGCTCCAGCATCCCATTCCCGAGGCCTTCCCCTGCTCATCTCCCCTTTTCACTGCTCCTTCTCCCCTTGGATCACATCCAGGACCAGGGGAGCTACTGCAAACTCACCAGGTTAAAGTCACTCTAAGAATTAAAACCCAGGTGGGAATTGAAACAAGGCATGGAAAAAAAAAATCCATGTAGCGAGGGGGGGGGCTGTACAAAAAAAGAGGGGAAAAAAGGATGGGATTGGTGCTAATTGAGCTCTAAAATCAAAGTGTGACAGTCAGTGATGCTGTCACATCACCTCAAGAGGTTCCCACTGCTGCTTCCTGGGACAAATACATGAGGGATCCTATTCCCAGTTGGATCAGGACCCTGGGATGCAGCACACAAATACATGGAGATTCTATTCCCAGTTGGATCAAGACCCTGGGATGTAGCACACAAATAGATGAGGGATCCTACTCCCAGTTAGATCAAGACCCTGGGATGCAGCACACAAATACATGGAGATTCTATTCCCAGTTGGATCAGGACCCTGGGATGCAGAACACAAATACATGAGGATCCTATTCCCAACTGGATCAAGATCCTGAGTCAGCCTAAAACAAATGCTTTGGGGATTATTATGGCATCTGCAACTCTTCCAGTGCCACTTCAGAAAACAAACACATCAAAGATAACCCAGGTAAGAGGTAGGGAAATATCCACATGGAATTATCCACACATTCAAGTCCCAACTCCCTGAATTTCACCTTCCACATCCTCTAAACCCCAACCCTGGCACCAGCCCCAGCAAGATGCACAACATTAAACTGAGCTGATTCCATGGCAAAGAAGAAAATGGGAGCAAAGAACAAACCACCATAATTTCTCCTGAAAACACTCTGAGTCATTGCAGGTGCCCTGCCCCAATCCCAGCCTTGTCCAGAGGAATTTGGCTCCTAAGAAATGGAAGTGTGGATCTGATGACTGGGGGAAGTCGAATTAACTGTGGTTTGAGTCAAGCCAAAGAAATGGGAATCCTCCCAACCCAACCCATTCCCTGGTTCTATGAAACACTTCTCTCAAAGCATAAATTTCCCAGTGAGCTCAGTCCAAACCTATTTTCCTTTCTGAATTTCCAAAAGCTCGAACCTTAATTAAACTCTCTGGAAAAATTAGCGGTGAAGATCTTACGACGCAATAACTGCACAGCAATTTAACAATTACATCCATTAAACCATTAAATCAAAACATAAACTTAGGGCTCCTACAGTATTTGCTCTCACAGATCCCTATGCCTTAAGACAGGAGCTGAGACACCCTAGTTATTCCAGGAGCTCCTCCCAGATCCATTTCTCTCCGGAACAGACACAATTGAAATCCAAAACCAGAAATATTTTGCTTGTTCATAAGCAAAATAAAGCTTTGACAGCACCCAAACCCACCGAGGGCAGATGATTTAATGGCCCACAAGACTCTTGCAGCCTAAATGGAAAACAAAAAGGCCGAGTATTCCTGGAGCTCCCGCTGCAGGGTCAATCCCACATGGAGCAGGACAAATCCCGAGCCTCCCTAAGAGCTCATGGATGTCTTTAAAAGCCCCACAATCAATAAAGTGCAATTAAAAATTGAGTCAAGGGGGGCTGCTAATGGGGGGTGATTAGGCAAGCACTGACCCACGCTGGTCTAAGCTTTAAAATCAAGTCCCAACTCCCTTCAGACTTAGAGGGGCAGACTGAAAGAAAAGAAGGTGTTTTGTTTTATATTTCTGTGTCTCATGTAGAGATTATATTTCTTTGATGTTCATATATCTCATATATGTTCTACAGTGAAGGTTTTCATTAACATAGCTTGTATTTCTAGTACATACTTATTTTCTTTCAATATATCCAGTATTTGACAGTTTAGGAAAGGCATGTTTGTTGCAGGATAATGTGACGCCGATATTCCCGTGTCCTTAATCCTTGAGGAACCTCGGCCAGTCCCACTGGACCAAGGCTGGTCCCATCCCCTCCGAGCCTCACTGCTCTGCTGAGAGGATGCACCAAAACTCAGGGCAAGCTCAGCTCCTGCTACTGAGCATTTCAGGCTCTTGTAAGGAAAACCATGTTGCTGAGCCCTTGTTAAGCTGGAATTCCTTGTCCTGGAATTCCTTGTCCCTTGGCTCAACCCTCCAGGTGAGCACCCAGCATCCCTAACCCGGCTGAGAAACCCAACGACGAAGCCCAGCTGAAAGCCAGGCTGACACCAATACCTTGGGGGTTTTGAAAGCATTATGTTTTCTCCCAGTTCCTCTGGAATGATTTGGCTTTCCTGGAGCAGATGAAAACCAGATGTTGGAGAGAGGGAAGGGCTGCACGAGCCAGGAAGGAAAACCCAGATGGCAACAGGCAGGTCACACCCATTCATTACCCACATAATTCCCTCCTCCAGGAGGGTACTTACCCTGCATGCATCCCAACTGGAATATTTACAATGAGAGGGAATTCTAGAAAGCTCTGTTGTTCCCTCGCAGCCCCAGCAAAACGAGTCCAAAGCACTTTGGGCAGCTCTGCTCCCATCTCCCAGAGTTAACACCAAGAGTGTGCTTTGTAATCCCTCCTGGAGCAGCCCAAACCCGGGATTAATCCAGGTTTAACAGCTCTCGGATGCCACTTGTTAGGCTGGGAACACTCAAGAAGAGTTTGGGCACATGGACACGAGGCAGTTTGGGAAGTGTCACTGCACGGAAGGAAAGGGGGACCCTCATCCACAAGTGGAGGAGCAGGACTCGGGATACTGATCATTTTAAGCAGCCACACGATCCAAAAATGGGGAATAAAAGGGAATTCTGGGTGACTTAAGATCTGACTCTCTCCACAACCTGATTTTTTTCCCTGTCTAATGCTACTCCAGCACTTCCACAATACTGATTTAAAGTAAATGTCTGGTGGCAACTGGGGGGAAGCAGGAGCAGGTCCTGGGGAAGAGAAGGGAAAGGGGAAGGAGAAAGGGAAGGGGCAGGGAGCCTTGTGCTGGATTTGCTGCACAAAAATCCCTATTATCATTTCATAAGAATAGATATTAATAATACATATTATTGTAGACTTCTAGGACACCTGCAGTACAGATTTGTCTGTGAACATATGGACATTATATATCCAACAGAAACAAAAATACATTACTTTTACAGAAATCATTAGAGTACATATTAATATATATTATTGTGGGCTCCTATGTGTCACCTGCAATGCACATTTCTCTGGGTGTATATATACTATTATATTACTATCACATTATATATATTAATCCAGCAAATATTATTATGTATGTGTAATTTTGGACTTCTCTATGACACCTGCAATGCACATTTGTTTGTGTCTGTGTATGTAGTTATATTAATATTGCATTACACATATTTGAGGAGATATAATAATACGTACAATTTTGGACTTTCATGTGACACCTGCAGTGCAGATTTGGGTGATTATTAACATTATATTACAGACATTATTATTATAAAATGTTAATATCTCCTATAAGAGACTTTATTGTTATTACATATTTATTATTTTGGACTTTTATGTGACACCTGCACTGCAGATTTGTGTGTGTATTCATAGAATTAATATTACATTGTATTATTGCTGTTATTATCAATATTATTATTTATTATTATTGAAGGTATTAGTATTAGACATTATTTCAAATTTTGCTACAACACCTGTAATGCGGATTTATGTATATTATTATTATTGCAGATATGAACATTTATTATAAGATATATTACTATTATATTTTTATTTTTTGGACTTTGATATGACACCTGCTATGCAGATTTGTGGTGCTATTTATTATTATTATTGTTACTACTATTATCATCATCATTTTACTATTTGGGATGCAGATTTCTGGGAGTGCTCACAAAACATCCCAAAAACTCACCAAATCCCTCGCCAGGTTTTCCTCCAGCTCCTCTTTGGGGGAATTAAACTGAATTCCTCATTAGAATTTTCCCTGGAACGCACATCCCGGTGCCATTGCAGGTGGGTTGTCCACATCCATTCCCTCTGGATTAACAGCTCCAGGAATAACGTGGCACAGAGGGATCTGAGGGATTGGGAATGCGACGGCCAAAGCAGGGAAAGAGCGACAGAACATCCCCAAAACTCCCTGGCTGCATTTGGCTCCAGCCCGGGATTAGATCACTGCAAATCCCGGCCTAAGGAAAGCTCAGCATGAATTCCCTGACTAAGGTAAAACAGCCTGGCTCAGTTTATGAACTGCTGGCAAAGTTCCCTCTATCCCAGAGGTTCCAAATAGCAGGAACACTCCAGCCCAGAAATGCCGAGTTCAGCCTAATAATTCCCACACATTCCTTGAGCATCACCTGGACACACACACTCCAAGGCTTCCAGGTTTTTTGGAGCCTTTAACTAAACCATACAATGTATTCCCAAAGTTTGCACAGTTCCCTTTGGATGGAGACAAGGATACAAGCCTTGGAGAGAAGGTTGTTTTAGGGAGACAACCCCAAATCTTCTCTGGTTCAGTTTTATCTCCACAAAAAAACCCCCAGAATTTTCTACTCTTCAGGACAATCTCCTTAAATAAAGGATAATTCAATTCACGGGGACATTTGTAAGACAGAAGAAGCAAATCCTCAACTGAACTTCCCATAGGACAGACTCAGCATTCCCACTCCCACCTCCCAGCCTGGATTTAGAATATCCGGAATTCCGAGAAAGCATTAATTCCTCAGAAAAAAAGATTTCATGTTATTGAATCTGCTTTGTCATTTTTTCTTTTGTTTCTCCCTTTATTTCTTTCCTGTTTCTTCTCCAAGCACTTCCGGTGCTCCGCTGAATTCTGGACAGATTGGATCTGCTCTGCTTTGGAATATTTGGGATACAGCTCCCACCCAACCCACCACACCAAACCTTTGCTCCCCAAACCCACCATTTCTCCCCAAAAAATTCCAATTTCCTCGATGACGAAGCAGATTAAAGTATGAAAGGACCATTTCATGCACATGCTGTCACCCTCCTGTTATCCCTCCTCAGCCAAGGTTTTTCTCCCAACTAAAATCCATAAGTATTTCTGCCTGTTTTGGCGCAATCGGCAAATCTTTGGTCTCTCCCACAAAGTCACGGCACAGGAATCACATTCCTTTGCTCGTATTTCCTCCTGTCAAAGAGGAAAATGCAGAGCTGGACAATGTCGGTAAAATAAATTAGATTTTTTAAAATTGCATTATGGGCAGAAATTGCTGAACTTTCCCTTTTTTTAATATATATATATATACACACACACATATATGTTCTTCATTTTCATACCAGCCAATCATCCTGATTTAAGCTCGTGCTGGGCTAAATCTGTAATTATTTTGAATCTTAACCAATATTCCACCACCTTTTTCCCTATCCTGGCTTTCCTTAGGGGTGTTGCTGGTCAAGTTGACCCCACAAACACCCATCCAACCTTTCAGATGGAGATTCCACCAGTTCAGAGATCCCTGAGCTACAGAGGGATGGAGCTGGCAGGGAAGCCTCACCCTGCCTGGTGTCCTGGGAATGGGATGAGGATGAGGTGGATCCTTCCAGCCGTGCAGCACCTGTGGGAAAGGAGGACCAGGCTCTCCAAGGATCTTCTCCACAACTCAGGAGGTGCTTCCCTGCACCACGAGGCTTCCCAGGAGGGAACAGCGACAGTGGGACACCAAGGACCCAGAGACAGAAGGCTTTGGTTGCTCACATGATGCAAAACAGACACAATTTGGGTTTTCTACTTTGTATGTCTCAAAATAAACAACCTGCAAAGTGGCCCCATTGCTTCCAACTCTTCAGGTTCAGCCTCCTTTCCTCTTCCCTCTGTAGGAATCCCAATCCCCGGGTGCTGTGACAAAGCCAAGGGCTCAGCTGTCCAGCAGGATGTTTGTCCCTCAACATGGGGCTGGGAGAGGATCATTCCACAACCTTCCACTGAGCTTGGACTTCACCTCCAGAGAAGATCTGACCTTTGGGGCTGAGCTCAGCGGGCCAGCTGCTGCCTCCTTACACTGACTGACTTCCTTTGACTGATCCCTGCTGAATCTGGCAAAGCCCTTGTGTCAATGGAGGCACTTGGCTAAACTTCTTTGGATCTGGTAGCCACTGGGACCACGAAGAAAATGCTGTAGCAGAGGTGGACAAGAGCACAGATCCCAGCAATCCTTGGGTTTGGACACCTTCAATGACACAACCCCACACAACCACCACCATCTGCCCTGATGGTCACGTGCTACTCACACTCATCCATGAGCACATTAACTTCTCTCTTCCCACAGGAAGCCTGTGGGGAAATAAGATGCACACGTGGCCTCACTGCAGGGCTGTAGTTACCAGGGAATCACAGGATCAGTCAGTTGGAAAAGACCTGAGATCACCGAGTCCAACCTGTGACCCAACACCACCATGTGAACCAGACCGTGGCACGTCCGGCCTGTGACTCCACCACCTCCCTGGGCAGCCCCTTCCAACGGTTAATCACCTTTCCTGGGAAGAAATTCTTCCAGATGTTCATCCTGAACCTCCCCTGGCACAGCTTGAGCCTGTTTCCTCTCATCCTGTCCTTGTTCCCTGGAAACAGAGCCCGACCCCCCTCACCTCCACCCTCCTGTCAGGGAGTTGGAAAGAGGGAGAAGGTCCCCCCTGAGCCTCCTTTTCTCCAGGATGAGCCCCCCCAGCTGCCCCTGGTGCTCCTTCCCCAGCAACACTCCCTTCCCTGGACACGCTCCAGCCCCTCAGTGTCCTTCCAGAGACATCTCACTGGAGATATTCCAGAACTGTCAGGACACAATCCTGTGCCACGTGCTTGGGATGACCCTGCTGGAGCAGGGAGATGGGACCAGATGATCCACTGTGGTGCCTTCCACAAGTAACCACATTGTCTCTGTCTCTCCACTGCATAAAACAAGTGACAACAGCAATTTCTGTGTAATAAATAACAATTTCTGTGCTGTAAATAAGAAGGGAGCACCTCTGTCGCTTGAAGACATGGAGGACAGAGGCAGAAAATTGTATTTGCTGCCTTGGGAAACAATCTGCTTGAATTCCAGAGCTTAATAAGCCACTGAGACCCTGTCACTGAGGAGCCAGGAAAGGGATTTGCTCCTTGGGAAGCAGAGCCCAGTGCTCTCCCCAGGGGTGTTTGGGGGACAGCACTCATGGTTTGTGCCTGGAGAAGCCACAGGGACACCAGGAACACAGTAACAGCACAATCCTGGATCAAAAATACCATTTCTCAGAGTGCTACGTTATAATCACAGCATTTGATAAAGAGAGATTAAAAATAAGGTCCCAGAAATCAGCCCTTCCCTCATGGCTGATTCAGTGTGCATCTTGATATTTGAGTTTTCCCAAAAAAGCTGAATGCAAACCCAAATAACAGACACACCAGGGCAACAGGACAGGGGAAGATATTTAAATAATGGTGTTAAGAAAGCCAATTGTTCTTTAATACCATATAATGCTGAGCATCATCTGGGTTTGCATGAACACATGGTCCCTGTGGGCAGAGTCAGGATTGTAGAGATCCAGAAATATTTAGAGAGTCTGGATATCCAGGGATCCTGGTTTTTAGGGGCCCTAAAACCTGGATATCTTGTCAGGTGAGTGCTCCACCCAGCCAGGACACAGTTTATTTAGCATTTCCCTCCTGGAAACAAAGGATCTGCTCATTCTTAAGGATGGAGAAGAGGCAGCTTGGTATAAACCTGCTTTAATAACAAATCCATCTCAGAGCAGAAAGAACAATTTATGGCCTTCAAGTGCAACAATCTGGACTTTGGAGCAACTAAATATTTGCTGAAGATAGCAAATAATAAAAAAATAATAGTGATATTAGAGCCAGCCACTGATACAGCCCATCTGGCTCTGGCAGGAAGAGTCTGAGGGGAAAATAGTGAATAATTCAGCGTCAGGGAAAGGGATGAACAAGTTGCTATTTGATCCAGAGCCTGAAAGTGTCAAATCTCCCCAGCTGAAGAATAACAGCATTTTGCAGGCGCTGGGGAAAAGCAGTTGGTGCCTGAGCCTTGCTGTGGGAGCCCTTTGTGCCACTGCCTGCACAAATTCTTCCCACATTAGGCATCAGCTGGATCAGCTCCCTTTCCAACCTTTCCAGGCACTGTGGAGGGAAGAATGCAAAGGGAAAAAAATCCTGCCTGCTGCATCTACACCTACCCCAAACTCCAGCAGGAGAGAGGGGATAATTGCAGGCATTATAGGCTAAAAATAATCAAAAGGGAGTAATGAGAAGAAATTTTGCCTCTCTCCTTCATATAAATTCATTTTTTTGGATATAAAACCTCCAAAGCCACAGGATACAACATAATTACTTTAAAAATCAGTGTATTGGAAACTGAACATTGTGAACTGAGTCAGAGAAACTATTTCTTTTGTAAAGGCCATTTTAATGGAATTTGGTTACCTCCCATTAATATTGTTCCAAGTAGGGGGTAAAAATCTGAATATACTGAAATTCTATGTCCCATTAATACTGTTTCAAGCAGGAATGGGGGGGAAAGAGGGAATATACTCAGTTTGCAGCCTATTAATGCTGTTTCAGGTAAAAATACAAATATGGTGTATTTGCAAATATCTTTTCTCACAGCCATAATTCCTAGAGGAAGAAAGTATCCCCTTCTCCTGGCTCCACAGGAATTAACAGGGTGGGATGAGGTCCCACCTGGGTGGGAGCAGCAGTGGATGCTGCTGCACACTGGGCACATCCATGTTTTCCAGTGCCACCCAAATACACTGGAAGTCCAGGACACGCCTGATGCTTCCAGTTAATTGATTTTTTTAACTCTTCTCAATGGCTCTTTGTCTGGCTCTGGAAAATGCAGCAGCATCCACTGCGACTCCGGGGCTGTTCCCACTCCCACCTCTCAAGGAGCTCCAGCTGCTGCTGCCGGAGCTGGAATCAGCTGGAAGGAGGCTGGGCATGACCACAACATCCCAGATAACCATTCAATTCCTCTTGGTGCTGCCTGCCTTCTCTAACAAGCCAACAATTGGGATTAAGGAAATCAGGGAATATAAGGACCTTGAGACCTCCCCAGACACGCAGCCTGGGCAACGTCGCTCCAGAAATCCAAAACATTCCAGCTGCTGTTCCCAAGGCTCCTGTGTGCAAACCACCTCCCACTGGGAATGCAAAGAGTGCTGCCACCTCTACGATTTTTCCAAAGCAATCCAAGCAATCAATTCCTGGTTTTTTTGCCAGCAGAGATGCTGCAGATGCTCCTCAGCTGGGAAGGGCAGCGGCAGCTCCCGTGGCCTCTCCCCAGAATGCAGCTTTTGGCCACTTTGTTTTATTTTATTTTTAAAGCAACTGAGGGATCCCCAGTGGGATGTTTGAAGAGGAGATAAAGAGCTGCTCAGAAAACACTCCTGGTGTGTGGAGATGCCATGGCTGCATTCCCAGGAAAAACGAGGGATGGATAGAAAACAATCTGGATAAAACAATCCTTTACGTCACGGCTCATCCAACACCTGCCTGGGAACTCTGGGCACACCAAGCCAGGGAGGAATTGCCTATTCCTATTTTTATTTTGCTGAGAATTGAGGATAAAAGTTAACATGACATAATAGATGGCCTTGCACTCAGAGCTCCCCAGGAATGCTGAAGTGTGGTCCAGGAGGATGGAGAAGGATCCTCACAGGCTGCAGGGGGACACATCCATATCCACCCCTAGACTCTTCCTAAGTCTAGGAAAACAGCTGGGAGTCCAATAGAAAGTTCAGCTGGATGTTCCCAGTTAATCTAATTAAAGAGGAAAAACAGGTCTTTAAACACTAAGTCCACATCAAGGAATTCTCTGCTATAGGGTAAAACATCCCTGTGGCTAAACCACAGTTCTCCAGGAGAGCACCAGCTGAATCATGGAATGGTTTGGATTGGAAGGGAAGGGAAGGTCCCTCCAGTTTAACCACCCTGCCATGGACGGGGACAACTTCCACTAAATCAGGTTGTTCAACCTCCCCAACCTGGCCTTGAACACTTCCAGAGATGGGGCATCCACATCTCTTCCAGGGGGAAGAAACTTTCCCAAATATCCCAACTGAACCTCCTCTGGCACAACTTGAGGCCCTCATTCCCTGGCAGCAGAGCTCGACCCCCCTGGCTCCAACCTCCTTTGTCAGGGACTTGGAGAGAATTCCAGGTTCCCCCTGAGCCTCCTTTTCTCCAGGCTGAGCCCCCCTGAGCAGAAGGAAGTTTTCATCCCAAGTATTGCATGGGGTCCATCAGCAACAGAATGGAATTGCAGCACATGCAACTGTTCCTCAGGTAACTCCATAAAATAGTGCAATTTGACAAGCTCAGTCTTGAAACTAAAGAGCCAGAGTGCAAAATTTTGGTCAGCTCAGCTCTATGGACACTCTGCTGAAAAAAGTAAGTTCCTATAGGGAAAGATGGGCTTTGTGAAAAATGGAGGGAAATACAGGAAAAATAGGAAGAAAATCATCTATTTTTAAACCAACTGGAACTTTGTTACTGGAAAAACAAGTGTGGTATTTAAGGAATATAACTGATGACAAATAATATATAAATAGGCAAATATTTTATAATATCATTTATCACCAAAAAAAGCACATTGCAACCATATCAACCACTCCAACCATGGTCCTCCATTCCAGAGCACCACTACAAAAAATTTTTCCTATTAAATTCCAGTGTAGGAAAAAGAAAATCCATAGAATTTACATCAAATGGACCAAGAGGACACTCTTGATCTCAGTACACACCTGAAACTATGTGCAACTACTGGATGATGTCACCGTGTTTAGATGGCAGGAACAGCTTGTCTTGACAGCCATCCCCAAAAGTCCAATTTGGAAAAGGCTCACAGGAATCTCATGGAAAAAAAAAATCCCAAACAATAGCCTGAAGCTGTTCAGAAAAGGTAAATTAGGAAAACAGCAAAGCTGCAGAAAATAATAAATAAATCCTCATTTTGCTCCACTTCCGTGTGAGCAGAACAGCAACGGCATTCCCAGGAATGGGAGGTTCCATGCACTTGTCCTACCAAAGGCAGGGACAAGCAGGGAAAGAGATTAACAGATCCCAGTGAGCTCTGGGATTGCTCCATTCCCTAAATCAGGAGTTGCAGCACGAAGGTGTCGCTGCCTCCGGAAAGACAAACCTGAGCTCAACATAATCTGACCTTAAACAGGCAGAGGGAAAACTAAGGGATGGAAGGTGGTGCCTGGGGGAGAGGAGGGGAATGAAGGAAAAGAGGAAAAAAATTCAAACACAAAAGTTTGGCCTCCAAACTTCCAGAGAAGTGAAAAGTTTCAGCCTCAAATCAAAAGGTCAAATGTGCAAATGGTTTGTGGGGTAACACGACCCAAAGCTCTGCTGGGAAGAGCCCTTTCTTAGGGAATTTTAGGATGGGAAGGAAAAGCAGAAGTATGCCCAATTGTCCTTCAGTCTGCCTAATCTGTGACTCTTTGGGATGGTGCTGGCAGAGCAGAGGGAATTCTGGATCACCCTCCCTTTCTCCAAGAGCCCTGGAAGCAACGTGGGGCAGGAACACAGGAATGCAAACTCCTGTTCCAACAGCAAAAAAAGAACAGAGATGATCCAGAATATTTTTTTCCTTAAAAACAGCTGTGGATCTTGTGAAAGGAAAGCAGAAGCTGAATGCACTGACCTCCACCTCATCCAACACACCATCCCACCAGGCTGGAGGGGCTTCGAGCAACTCATCCAGTGGGAAGGGAACCAAGAGCAGAAACTACAAAGGGGCTTTTCTTAAAGGAAAATAAGACGAAAAAGTACAAAGAAATCCTTCCCTGTGAGGGTGGGGAGGCCCTGGCACAGGGTGCCCAGAGAAGCTGTGGCTGCCCCATCCCTAGAAGTGTCCAAGGCCAGGTTGGAGCAACCTGGGATAGTGGAAGGTGTCCCTGTCCCTGGCAGGGGGTGGAACTGGATGGGCTTTAAGGTCCTTCCAGGACAAACCATGCTGGGATTGCAGTCTGTGAACAGTCCCCAGAGGAGGTGAGTGGTCACCTCCAAAGCAGAGTTACCAGGGACCCATCTGTGCTGCCACTCTCCACCCTAGAGCTGAGGGAGTGGACAACCTATTCCTGAAAAAAGTAGAATCTAATGAAAAAAACCCACCAATTCCCCAAACTTCCTTCTACCCTCTATTTCTTGGAGATCTCTCTTCTCCACCTCTGGAAATCTAACCTGGACAGAGATGTTCCTCTGACACTGCTAAAGAGAACTGTAAAGTGACCTTGGTCCAACATGACACCTCAAGGAGCACACTGAGAACCAAAGAGCATGGAAGTGTTTCAAAGAAACAACAGGAATGCAGGTGGAATGTAATAGTTTTCATTCTTAAATTAATGTGGTCACCTCAGGCCACCACAGTAACCACTGTTAACTACAGATTACAGGAGCCTGGGCTGATACTTCCTCATCAACTCCAGCAAGAAACAGCTCCATAACCCTTTGGACAACACCAGGCGACTGTGAGGACCTGGAGTTCTCTTGCCTGTTGCATTGAAAGAATTAACACATGGTTTCCTGCAGACTGTCCCAAATAAAGAGCCTTTTTCATTCCTTTCCCTTCAGTTTTAGCAACTTTGCTGCTGTTCAGGGCAAAGGCCATCTCAAACAGCCTCAATCCTCCAGATTAAAATCACCTCAGCCCATTCCACCCCACGTGAAAACAGAAATAAAAACCTGTTGGCTTTGCCAAATGAAGCTGTTTGGCTGTTTGCTCATCCTTAGCCAAGACATCCAGGAGCTCTAATCCCAGATTTCTCCCAGTAGTTGACACTGACCCAAGTCCTCAATCTCATTAAGGGGACATAGAGTAGATACCTTTGTCTACAATTGCCAAGAAAACCCTTTCGAAATAAACAAGAGATCGCCCAAAATCCACGAGTTTCACTCTACTTTAGTCAAAGCCACTCTTTATTCTAAGAGAAGAGGACAAGCCACCAAACCACCTCCCTGCACCTTCCAAGGACCACAGCAGGGCTGAGGATGATGCCCATGTCAAGCAAAGCAAAGCTGGTAATTCCAAGGAAAACCATCTCAAAGAACTACAGGGTGAACTCAAGGCAAATTAAGGAATATTTGTATCCATATTCAGAGCCCCATGTCTGCAAAGCTGACAGCCCAGTTCATCTCTAATACATAGGAAAAGTCCTCCTAAAGGAACCAGATGCAGCAGCCAAATCAAGCACAAGTGATTAGAAAATACTTTGAACATGAAAGTTGCCACTGAGCCGGGAAGGGATCGAAGGGGTTGAGTGCACAGCAATTCCATAAACACATCATCATCAATATACTGTGTGCAATGCATTCTCTTGGCAATTGCTATAACCAGTCCCTACCAATAACTCTCATTTTCACCCTGAGAAACCACTGAGATAAACCAGCACAAAGCAACACTTGAGTGAAAACAAACCACTGATAAATTTGGCAGAAACCCATTTGCCAGCCTTGCTTTTTCTCTTTTTTTTTTTTGGAAGCAGGTAAGATTCCCTAGGCAGAAACACAACTTTCTCTCCTCGCTAATACTGTTGTAACTTTATTATCTGCTGAGCAGATAATCCCAGAGCCAAGTGCCACAATAAAACCCCGCCTACTCGGGTTTGGTTTGTTTTCACCGTTGAAACATTTCCACGCCGCTGCCGTTTCCATCTTACCTCAAGCACTGGTCCAGCTCCAAGAATAATCTGTTCCACTCCGCTGGCAAATCCCTTCTGGCTGAGGGCGGTGAGGTGATGGATGAGGAAGTTGGTGCTCTGTGTCTTCCCCGAGCCGCTCTCCCCCGAGATGACGATGCACTGGTTCTTCCTGCGCTGGAGCATGGCGTGGTACGCCACGTCCGCCACCGCGTAGATGTGCGGCTCCAGCTTGCCCAGCTGGTGGTTATCGTACATCTTGACATACTTGGGGTTATAAATAGGCAGGAACTTGAAGGGGTTGATAACGATGAGGATGCTGCCTACGTAGGTGTAGATTTTTTCCTGCTTGAAGCGGTTCCTGAGGTTCTCCAGGAGCGTTTTCTCGTTGAGGTCGGGGAGGCCGCACAGGTCGTCGTAGTCCTTCTGCTGCGGCTGCGGGAGGAAGCCGCGCTCCACCATCCGGCGCCGCTCCTCCGTCACCCGCAGCCAGGACTGCAGGCTGCCGTAATGGATGGAGCCGTCCAGGTTCTTCTCCCGCAGCAGGAAGCGATAATCCTCGCCGCTGACGGGGTTCTCCAGCGCCATGCGCGGCCACAGCATCATGCGCTGCACCGGGCAGTCCGTGGGGTTGAGGATCCATTCCTCCCCCCCGAACTCCTTCACCTCGGCCAGGACGTAGCATTTGGTTTTGTCCAGCTGGAGTTTGGTGATGAGGGAGTCGATGACCTCGGCGGCCGTGGAGGTTTTCCTGGCGGCGATGGGGCAGTAGATGGTCCCCTCGGCGATGCTCCCGGGGTAGATGTGCAGCGTGTACTCGCTCTCCTCGAAGCGTCGCCTTCCTCCAACATCATTCACACTCATATTGGATCCCTTCCCATCAGTCAGGATGCATAGTCAGGACCGTCCCGGGCCTTGTCAGGTCATCATGTCAGCAGTGCTGAAAAGAGGCCAAACGAGAGCAGGTTAGGTGGGTTCTCACCTTGGCAAACTGGCCACAAGCACCAGGAGATGCAATGGAGCACCTGGGGTGCCGACAGCCATCACCTTAATGAAAGCAAAGGACGATTCCCAACTGGCATCTGGAAGGACGGGAGGGTTTCCATACCCCAAAGCTGTAAGAAATAAAGGTATCTAACACCCAAACACTGCCCACAGTGCAGGCTCCCCTCTTCTCACACAGAACTCCCACAGCACCTCAAGCTTTTGCTGATTTTGACCCTGAATCTGAAGCATCAAAGATTCAGAGACCCTCTGATTGTCAATGTATTTTAGAGAATAAACCAGTATGTTGTGAGCAACATATCACTCACTCAATCCCAAGGGTGTGTGGCACAGCACCCTCAAATTTCAGCTCCTGAGACAAAACGACCATCACCTTCCCCCGTGGATCTGGCCCTTGCCCCAGATATATTCTTCCACGGTCCTGTGCTGGTGAAGAGCAGAAAAGCTCTTTTTAGTTCCTGTCCAGGAGATTTTGAACCCATTAGGACTCAAACAGCAGCACTTTTCCCCCATCCCCCTTTTCCAGAGATGTCCAGATCTGACACCAGGTATGAGATATTACACAAAACTCCCTCGTACAGCCACGCTTTTTGTTTCTCTTGCACTGCTTAAAACACCCAGAACACGAACCTCCAGGGCTGAAACATCACATGAGCAGCTGCTTTCTCAAACCTCATCACTATGAGAAGGTGACACCCCACCAGCAGCCCAAACTTAAAGCAAAGCCAGAGTTAATGGCCCTCAGTTCTCCACCGGGTCCTCACAAACTCCAAACTGCCCTGGGAGACGTTCCAAGTTATTCCAATATAAAGGCAAAAGGGAACTGTGGAGAAATGCAGGACCCTCAGAGCCAGGATCTGGGCAATCAAGTGACATTTAATACGGATTAAACTTTACATGATGCACATCCTACCATTAAGCTTATCCTAACACTGAGCTTTTCCTCGAGCGCTGCTTCGCTGAGGCAAGACCTCCCAACTCAGTCCCCTCATGGCACCGACAAAACATTCAACAAGGGATAAAAAACATGAGGTCAAAACCCACTACAGGTTTAGGGAACTCCAGATATTCAGTGCTGAGAAGAGTATTCAGAGGAAGCTTTTCAGTGGTTGCCCTATCCCTGCATTCCTCCCCAAGCTCCCAGATCCAGGACATTCCATCCAAGCACAGCCACCCTCATCTTCTACATCCACTCCCAAGGCTGGGATCTGGAGATCTGCTTCACTTCTGAGGCCCTCGAATGAGCAGCACTGTTTTATGCTGCATTGTTCCTCACTCCAATATTTCATTAAGTATATTATCCCCAGCCACGTGCTCTTCAAAGCAGAGCAATGAATCTGTCCCAGTGAAACACATCTGGCAGGGATTCACGGAGCATGGCTTGGGAGCAGGACATACATTATACTCTGGGAAGCCTTCCAGCTGCTTTCCTATGGCTTTTACTGCAGGCACAGATGCAAGGGGGATGATGTCAGTGGAGTGCTGGGCTGGGCTTGCTTTGTGAGCTCTGCAGCTCCAGAGCTTTTCCTCGAGAAGGGGAAAAAAAAAAAAAAACCAGCAAACTTAAGCTTGATAATTCCTCAGTGAGATTTTACTTCAAAGCCCAGGCCAAGAGGGTTGGCTATTTTTATTGGGTTTATCAGAGCGTATCCAAGACTCATGGGAGAAGTGCAAACAGGACTTGGAGTTGGTTACCTTGTGCAAACTGACCTTCCCTCCTCCCTGCTCCATAAATAAGCTATAAAGCATCAGGCCACTCTACCCCACCCACCCAACACCCTAGAGACATTTATCCTGCATGGAATCAGTATAACAACAAACATCTGTGCCTTCTGCATCCAAACAGCTTGAATCCAGCAGGATCGTGAGCCAAGTGTGAACCTCACGGAGGTGCTAAAAGCTCCAGTAAGTCCAGGAATGAAGAGGAGCCAAATCCCACCCCAAAACCACTTCCACTAATGACTAAGAAATTTGGCGAGGTCAGAAAGCAGAGGGGTGTCAATTTGAGCCTTATAAACCCCAGAGGTGCCACAGGATTTACTGGGAACAACCCCAACCATGGCTCGGGGTGTTGTGTGAGGTCAAAGCAATGTTAATGAAGTTAATTACTTGTGGTCTCCCAACTGCTGCTGCACACGAGCCCCGCTCAGCATCCAACACCTCGTGCAGACATTTGGCTTTTCCCAAGTATTTCGGAGAAAATCTTCCAATAAAACATACATAATTAAATAATTAGCACATGGCAGGGTCTCCTAATGACAACTGTCCAAGCAGACTGTTGTATTAGTTATTGCATATTGTATTGTATATATCAGTTATTGTATGACTTGAAAAATCAGTAATATTTTTGTGCTTTGGCGGAAAAAATTAAATAGGAACATGAAAAGAATGACACAGAGTTTAGATTTTGCCATTGCAGTGGGCTCTACCCACTGTTTTAATTAAAGGGCTCATTTAAATGTAAACACGGAGAGATGCCAGAGAACATATAAAATGGTGCCACATTTCAGTCATTTATGTTTTCTGTATTGAAAACTCCTGGGAACACTGGCCAAAAATTTATGGACTCACATGCCCATGAAAGGGAATATTTATGGCATTTTCAGTCAATATATAATCATAGAATGCTTGGGGGTGGAAGGGACCTTAAAGCCCACCCAGTCCCTCCCCCACCATGGGCAGGGACATCTTCCACTATCCCAGGGTCCTCCAGTCTGGCCTTGGACACTTCCAGGGATGGGGCAGCCACAGCTTCTCTGGGCAACCTGTGCCAGGGCCTCCTCACCCTCACAGGGAAGCATTCCTTACCCATATCCCATCTCTCCATGCCATTCCCCCCTTGTCCTGTCCCTCCATCCCTTGTCCCAAGTCCCTCTCCAGCTCTCGTGGAGCCCCTGGAAAGGGCACTGGAAGGGGCTCCAAGGTCTCCCTGGCTCCTTCTCCTCTCCAGGTGAACCCCCCCAGCTCTCCCAGCCTGGCTCCAGAGCAGAGGGGCTCCAGCCCTCCCATCACATCCTGATATTTTCTATATCCTTTTACACTTTCTCTATGTGAATAAGATTCTTACTCAAATTAACCCTAAATGTTAATTTTGCTCAATTTTACTCCACTACCATAAATCCACCAGCAAAGTAAAAAAGCACAATCTCCAAACACGGTTACAAATTAGGCCTTGTATCCTCCTACATAACAAAATAAATTAGTATTTCCCAGGAGCTCAGAGACCCTGAAAAAAAAGACAAAAATCCTCTGATCAGCAGCTAAAAAGACCAAAATTCTGATTGTCAATTAGGTTTTGTGCAGGTTTTGTAAACAGGGGTTGATTTTTGCATTCTGTGTGATCTTTTACTAGTTGACCACAGCTTAATACAAATTCAGCTCAGTATTTTCACTTTCAGCGTGAGCAACACGTGGCAAAACTCCAAAACAAACTGTGCACTGGAAGCATCCGTACCCAGCATAAATAATCTGTGACAGCTAAAGCCTGGAATCATGGACAGAGTCTGCCAAATATTGAATAATTTGGAAAAAAACAGGGATCAGTGTCAGCCTTGAGGCTGCTAAAGGGGCAATTCTGGAAGCAAAGTTCACTGGGTTTATTATAACATCCAATAACCCGGCAAGGGACTACAAAAATAGTGAGTTTCTCCCCCTTCCCAATCCTCAGGCAAATGTAACAGGCTTAGTTTCCTAAATCCAGCCTGGATTTATCCATCACCAGCACGTCACACGGGGCAGGAATTCCTGATAAACTTATCAAATCTGATAGAGAAACGGCCAATGCAAACACACTTCCCTGATTCATCTGAATCCGTTGGCACAAACTCTCTGGATTTTCCTCCTGCAGCAAAGAGCCTCGTGCTGCTGGTCCCCAAAACAACACCTTGGTGACACCAAGGCTGACACATCTGGGGTGGCCACCACAGCCCAGAGAGGTGCAACAGCCAGGCAGAAGTTGCACCCCCTGGTTGTCACTGCACAGTTTCACGTGTCAGGTTGTTTCAGCACCTACACAACATTTCATCCTCTCCTTTCATCACCTTTCTCTTCCCTGCTCACCGTGTTTTCCTCTGCTGATGGGAGAGAAACACCATCGCTGTCACTTCCTCATCCGTGTTGGCCCAGCTTGAAGAGCCTCCTGTGCAAGTGCAGGAGGTGGTGGCACCCAAAATGCAGATTTAAGGACCAGGAATTGGTGCAGAGGAGGCAGGAAGTGCAAAATCTCCATAGATTTAGTTGTGTCCAAAGGAATGAAAGCTCTAGTGCAGGAAAAGTGAAATTTCTAAGCGTTCCAGTGATCATGGAAGGGTTTGGGTTGGAAGAGATCTCTAGTCCAACCCTCCTGCACTGAGCAGGGACACCTTCAGCCACATCTGCAATCACAATTCCAATTTACTTCTTCAAAAGGGATGATGAGCTTGGATGAGGAAGAAAAACCCCCTTCAGCACTCCAGGATCATCCATATAGGGATGAATTTGGGTGAATTTCTCAGCAGTTTAGTTGGACTGAGGCACCTCAGGGAGATGTCAAAGCAGTGAGACAACTCAGATTAGAACAGAAAATGAAAGCAGAAGTGGAGACAGGGCAGCAGTGGAGGCTCAGCAGCAACCCCAGTGCCACAGGCACCAAACCAGGTGGCCAGGACACCCTGGCCACGGCAGCAACACCCCAACCACACCCCCCACTGCTCCAGGGGCTTCACAACCCTCCTCTCCCCTGAAAATGTGCCACTTGGTCCCAGCTCCTTAGCAAGAAATTCTCCCCCCTTGCTGAATCCTCTTTGTCTTGCTCAGAGTTCAAGGCAAATGTGGGTGAACCTCAAAATTTGGTGTCCTCTCAAATCCTACAAACCCAAATGCTTTTGGGGTTCAACCTTCTCAACGTTCCCAATCCAAGCTGGGTTTGTAAAGGGGGTTTTGGCTGTTTTATCAAGAGTCATAATGAAAGAAGCCACACTCAGCCAGTGCCAACCACCCTGCCTCTGGCAGAAGGGAATATTTCTGGAAATAAGGGTGATCCCACACCATCCTGCCTGTCCAGCCACTGCTCAGCCTCCAAGGGCGATTCCCAGGATACAAAAAGTTGTGAATCCACAGCCCAAACCATGCACATCATTCCCAAGGAAGTACAGTTGCCCACACTGGAACTAAAACAGGTTGCAAGTGTTTTCTAAATTGTTTCTGAGCTCAACAGCTTTTGCCCATGGCTTGAAAAATCTGAGACAAATCACATCAGGCTCTTTTCCCCCTGTATTTTATACTTTCACTCAGCACTTTAAGCAACTCCACCGACTCTTACTATTTATTCCCTCCCACAGCGTTGGATGACACTGGAGTTCCAGTTTGTCCCCTGGGAGCTCCTTGCTGGGCTCTGAAGGTGCTGCTGCTTCTCTCTCACAGAAGGGCTCTGTTCACCCACACTTTAATCCAACACTTCCTGGTATTAAGAAGTCCTTGGATACATAAAGCACTTCAGTAGATGATAATCCCTCCCAGAGCCTGGAATCCCCACACATCCTGAGGTTTTGATATTCCCCTGTGGTCTGAACCACTCAATGTTCCCCTCCCCTGGAGCTGGGAGATGAGTGAGGATGCTGCTCATAGTTCATCACACACTTCTGACACATCTCCTGTGGAATTCTCACAGCTTCTACCAGACCTTTGAGCTGAGACAGAATGAAAGTGGGAAGAAAAAGAACCCAACTAAAAAAAGAATTGCAAGAGAAGCTGTTGAGAAAGGAGCCGCTCCTGGAAATCATTGCAAACGTTTCTGATGAAGGAGGAACTGAAGGAGGACGTGAGTAACAACATGATCCCTCACTCTTCCCCTTCAGGTCAAAGAACCTTCTGTGCCGGGGATGAATCAGCATCCAAGGAAATCTGGGCTATGCAGAGACAGCAGCTCTTCCCTGCAGGATTCCTGCCTCCCCCTCTGGGGATGTCCCCAAAGGCACAGACCAGGGACAGAAAGAGGAAAATTAAACCAAGGCACTACCAGAAGGCTTGGGGAGGTCTTGACTGAGGCATGGGAGAAGGGATTCCCATCTTGGCTCCCATCCCAGCATTTCTGTGTGGTGCTGGAGACCCAAAGAAATGCTCCCAGGAAAATCTTGCCCCACATCATTCCTTTTTTGAGCTCCTGATCTGAGTTATCTTGACTTCTGGAAGCTCTGCTGTTGTCCCAAAACACGTTCCCTACAAGGAGAGTGGGGTCTTCCAGTTGCTCCCTTAGCTTTTTGCCAAAAATCAAAAAAATGGTGATATAAAAAATAAATTAAAAAAAAAAATCAACCACCAAAAAAACCTCAAAGGGAATTGCTGGATCCTGTCTCAAGTTGCAAGGATGGCACTCGTTTGATTTGCTGCTCCCACATTCCCTAGGTGGAATGATAACAGCTGATGGAATGGCAAGGACCAAAACTAAGGAAGAGCCTGGTATATCCCAAAAGTTTGGACATTTCTGGGGGACAAATCCTTGCTACAGGTGGTTGTGCTCCTTCTCATGACTAATCAAAGAGTCAGTGGGCAGAGGTGGGACAACCCTGTTCCAAACACCAAGATAAACCTGACATTTATAGAACTGAGAGAGGCACATTTCCAGCACCGCCAGGATTTCCCCAATTAACTCCAGCCTCCCTCACCAACACAACTGTTCACATGACCAGCCCAAAGACCAGACTTTCCACCCACAATGGTTGAATTTGTCCCTTTACAGGTGTACACAGAGCAGCTCAGCCTCTGGAAAGCCGAATTTGGAGTTCACATCCCAAAACACCTGTCAAATCCCACATGGATGCAAGTGCAGAGCAGACGCAGCACAGGAACCATAAAAGGACTCAGGATGTGCCTCTGATCTCCCCAAGCACATGCTCAGCTACTTCTATTTTAGTTTGCAGCCAAAAATTTCCCATTTAGAGCCTGAAACCCAGCAGTGCTCAAAAAAAACCTCTTTTGGAACCTGCTAAAAATGAAGGATGTGAAGTGTAAGAGCAGAGCCACACTGCCCAGGACTAAAGGAATTCCCATCTTCCAGCCCCAAAATAGCTGCAGAAAATCCCTTTTTGAGAGCTCAGGAATTCCACCGGTGCCAAGGACAAGGTGCTTTCATCCTAGAGGAGCTCAAGAGCTTCAGACAGCAAAACCTGGGGCAATCAAGGCAGAGTATTTTGAGTATTGACAGAAATATTTAGTGATATGTATCAACTATATATTGATCTGTGGCCCTGTTCTGTGGTGCAAGAAACCCACATCGATCTACTGATATTTATCAATCCATAGATCCATTTCAAAGGATCTGCTGGGTTGGGGAATTGTGTCTTCCAGCAAATCCTCAGTTTGGAGGTCTCCTTCCCTCGGGAAAAGCAACCCACTTCCAGCACAAGCCAAGATAAACCAACACTTCTCAGCCTTGCTTATCATGAATCCCACAGACACCGTAAAATAAACACCAAACCCCTTTGGAAATTGTGATACTTGTGCTGTATTTCCCTAAAAATATAAAATTAGGGACAATTTACATAACTGAATGTCACCACGTTATTGCTGAATTCTGGGTCAAGTAGTAATTAATAATTTCAGATGTTTTTCCTGTGGTGTTAAAGCTTTGAAGTTCTTTTGAAGAAGAAAATGCAGCTTAGGAGCAAAGTCAAATTTAGGTGCAAGAGCACCAGGAGAAGATGGAATAATGTGGTGACTGATGTTCTCCCTTGCCTTGTTTTATGGGGGATTATGGAACGTGACTGACAGCAAGGGAGGGATGGTTTTACAGCCTTCCCACAGAAAACTCTCCTTGGCAAACACTCTGCTTCCAATCAAATGTTCCAGCGTTCCCTATTTTTTCTGCATTTCACAGGAATTATTACCTGCACCACCCCAACACAAACCCAGGAGCTTTCTTTTCTGCCAAGATGATTCCAGCTTTCCTACTGATGGGGAGAGACACTGCTCAACATTAGGATGGACAAGCAGAGTCAGCCCTGGCTGGGCAGCAGCCAAACCCCATTTTGGGGGATTTTAGGTAGAGCCCCCCTGTCAGTGAACAAGACTTTAAACAGCCAAGTCTCCCCTTTCCCAGCTCCATCTCCTACTTTTTAAGCAATCCCACAATCCAGCTTTTCCCAAGCATCCAAATAAGAACAAACTTCTTTCTGAGAGTCCTTGCAGTGCCATGTGCACCCACCCCTGGTTTCTCCTGCTACAACTCTGATTTCCCAACAAAATAACCAAGGCTCCCAGTCCAGCCCATCCTCATTCTTTTAACCCTCCACTAACTCTGCCCTCCATGTGCCACGTCCTTCCCGTTTTCCATGTGTGGATGAAATCATTTCCCCTGGAGAATCAGCTCCTCCACACGAAATGAAGGTCAGCCCTCAGCAGCAGGAGCAGGAAATCAAGTGGCTGCTCATGACTAGATTTAGTTTCACATTAAGTAGGAGCTGATTCCATGTGTTATCCATCTCCTCTCCACGTCAAACAGCTCAGGGATATTTAATAACCTGAAGATTTTAGGATAGGAATGCAAATAACTGATAAATACTCAATGTATTTTAGGGATTGATCTCTGCAGACAGACCGTGCAGGGACCTTTAAACTGAGCACAAAATCCTCCAAAATCAGGGTTTTGTTCAATGCAGAACTAGTCAAAAGCTTGTAACAGCAACCTGAAAGCATCTTTCAGCTCCCTGGTCCATGCAGGACCAGAATTCCATTATCCAGAGATTGATACAGAGCTGGAATAACCTATGGATTCTCCATACAGTCTCTACAGCACAAGGAAGAGACCTTAAAGCACTCAGAAATGAGCTGTAAAACCGCAGAGGGAAAAGAACATTAAAACTGCACTGCCAGATCTGCTTAGTTACCTTACAAAGGAAAATAAAACAAAAAAAAAAACCCCAAAACCAAAACAAACAAATGGGGTGAGTCAGACTTGAAAGGAGAATTCAAGAAACCAGTTCACAGAAAAAAAAAAATTGGGCTTTTTCTCTAAAGGCCATAATTATAAAAAATACTCAGCCCACAGATGAGGATAATTTACAAGCAAGGGCAGGAATAGGATGTTGGATTTAAACAAGCCACAAAACAATATATTCTATCTCAAAATTAAACTGTCAGGCAAGTGCCACAACACGAGAGTGGCTTTTAAACTCAAAGAAGAGTGTTCTGAAAGCATCAGGACATGAAACCAAAAAACAAGTCTTCTCAGTACTGAAAAATCCCTTGAATTAGAGCTGACAGCTCCACTAAAAATAGTTCTTGGCAGCTACCTGAAAACACAGCCTTTGTGGTTCTTTGAAAACATTGATAGCAGACAGAGAAGCAAAAAAAAAAACCAGCAAAAAAATAAAAGGAGGAGCTATTCAAAATATTTTCCTTGTCCCAAGTCCCTCTCCAGCTCTCCTGGAGCCCCTGGAAAGGGCACTGGAAGGGGCTCCAAGGTCTCCCTGGCTCCTTCTCCTCTCCAGGTGAACGCCCCCAGCTCTCCCAGCCTGGCTCCAGAGCAGAGGGGCTCCAGCCTTTGGAGCATCTCCGTGGCTCCTCTGGACTCTCTCCAGCAGCTCCAGGTGCTCCTGCTGTTGTTCCCAGGGCTGGAGCAGCTCTGCAGGTGGGGTCTCACCTGAGCACAACTTCAAGCCCTGCTCAAGATAAACTCAGTTCCTCCTTAAGGTCAGGAGGTCACTGCTTTTCCTGAGGGAAAAGTGCTGACTGGAGGCTGCAGAAATCCTGGGATGTTTGATGAGCAGACCAGGGAATCGATGCATCCCTTAGAAATGTCATAACTCACCTTCTGACCATGAAACAAGCAGTGAATTATCAAGGATCTACAGCAGCTGCTCTGACCCAGCATTTTGCTGTAAAAAAATCTGTATTTTCTGGTGCCTCGGGGTTTTTTAAAGCTGTTTATGGGGGTTCACACACCTTGTACTAATTGCACATCAGTGATAAGGATTAGGAGGAAAATATCCCTGATTTTCCAAGCTGGCAAACAGGTAAATCCACTCAACACAAAGCAGGATGAACAGAACCTACAAACAAGGTGACACCAGGGGACAAAGACATACATGGGCTTTGAATATCATTGGAATCTTTCCAGTTTGGGGCAAAAGCTGGAATATCACAGCTGGCCTCAGGATTTCATTCCTTGGGGAACGAACAGCTTCCACCTCAACCAGCCGAGCTACAGCTGGATACAAAACAGGGGAGCACAGGAATGTGGCTGTGGACAAAATACAATTCAAAAGCACAGTCAGGAAAATAAAATTATTTTTCTAAATCAATATATTAGTCCAATAAGGTAAGAATTAAGTCGATGGAGGTAACAGCCTGAATCTCATTATATTCCCTGAAAAAACCACCTGGTCTGGAAGCTGGAGATCTGGTTTCTTGGGAGATGAAGCAGCAAAAATTGAAATATTCACCAGACTGGCAGTGGGATGATTTCAATGCTTCAGTGGGTGCAGATTAAACCTGAGCATATTCAAACCAGCACAATGGATTTGCTTTTTCTTTTCCATGTGTCCTCCCTTGTCTTTAGCACTATTTTTCCATCCAGAATATGAAATGGGGCGTGAGCTTCCCACCTTTTTCCATTGCCAGGCATGATTTTTCATTTCTTTATGAAAAAGAAATTCTGACCTGCTCCATCCTCAAAGAGAGAAGAGGGAAACAAAGGGATCTCTACAGGGAAAACAAAGGGCCTTGGAGCAGAGCACGGAGAGAGGCCGAGCATCCCGGGATGGCCGAAGGAATTAGAGGACAGATTGCAGCAGCCCAGATTAAACATTTCCAGGATAATTCCCGATCCCAGGCAGAGCCAGCACAGGGAGAAAGAGCAGCTCCTCTAAGCCGGGTCTGCCCAGAGCTCCTCCGACATCTGTCGCTGCATTTCCTGCCGGGTGCTCCCGAAGACTCCGGGAGGGCGTTTGCTGGGATTGCAGTCAGGGATAATCACCCTTATCCCGACAAGTGGTGCCCAGTGCAACAGGAAAAAAATCTCTTTCCCACCTCCCATGTTCATTTCCTACAAAACCTGCTGTAAATCTAAAGCCTCCCCCAGGGTACCTCGGGTTGAGGTGATGCTATAATTATTCAAGGACTATCAGGGTTATTCCCAGAGAAAGTCATCCAGCTCTCTCACTTCTTACTTTCCACCACGTGCCAACCTTCTTTCCCAATTTTAATTTTCCATGTTCCACTGAAGGCAGAGGCACCTTTTTCCCACACACACACACAGAGCTCCATATCCCAGAAAACCACTGATTCCACCTGACACAGGAGGTGAGATACAAAAATTACAGCACACCTGGGTTTTAAGCCCCTTCCTTAACCAAAAATCTTAATTAATAAAAAATGTTAAGTATATTTTAGATACTTTCTGTGCCATCGGTACAGAAGAAGACAATTCTGCATCGAGCGAACTTACAGCAGGGAAATGATCATGAACATAATCCTTGAGCTTCTTAAAGCTCTTCAAAAATTATTATGAGCAAGCAAATAGCTTCCCTAAACCTGGAAGAATTCCCAGACCTGGCATCCCTGCCCTTGGAAAGGACAGGACACACCAAGGTCAGCCCTGTGTTATCTGGAGACACGGAAATGTGATGCTGGTGCTGGTGGAAGAGGCTCAGGTATCACAGCAGGTTTCATTTCCAACTTTTGTTTCCATGAAGGACAACTGAGATGGCAATGACAGGCCCTCCACCATGGCCAGAGCTCAGGGCTTTTCACTCAGTAAACACATGGATTTCTCCAATATTAGAAGCTGCTTTAGGACAATCCAACATCAGCCATAAGAGACAAAACATACTTTTTGCCACATTAAAACAAGTTGTCAGATCACAAACCTCTCCCTAAAGCTCCAAACCACCTTCCAAAACCCACCTAAAAACATCCCACCAGTTACTTCTCTCATATTCTCTCATACTTCTCTCAATATGAAAATTTCATTCATATTCACAACACAGCAAATATTCCAGTCCTATGCAGTGCCTTATCTTTTCCACACTCAAAAGATTTATTTCAAAGTGTTCATCCACCCAACCAGACCAAGACGCCTCTGAATTCCCGGGAATCATCTCAGTGAGGGGACTGGGAATCCTTTTAACCCAACGCTTTCAGATTACACCAAATTACCCCACTGGCCCCAGGCCAGCACAACTCTCCCATCAGGAAAAGAGGTCGGGCAAATCCAATAACGAGTATTTAAAAAGACAAGTCAACAAAATTAGTTCCATTTTCTCGCTGCAGGCAAAGTAAGGTCATTATGGAGCAGGGAGGGGCGGGGGGAAGAGGCGATCCAGCTATAAAATGTTAAAAAAAAACCCCAGGAATATTTAACCTATTGGGTTTTGGAATTGCTTCCACTCCATTTCACCGGCAGAATGAGAAACATTAGGACAGGAGCTGCCCGGGGCCATGACAGGCAGCAATCATCCCCTCTCCCATCATCCCGGAGCAGATGCCACCTCTCAGCTCCCATCAGGCACCCGCAGCTCCCAGGATTAGCTGCCGGCACCGAGGCGCTGGGAATAATGTGCAGGTGTGTTAGTGCTGCAAATTCCCAAATACGCCAAGGAAAAATTGCAAGTGCCCTAAAAAGGGAATTCGGAGACAGGAGGATCTGGCAGGAGGTTTGCAGGACTGGGTTGGTGGGATGAATGCCAGGGTATTGCTCAGCAACGTGCATTGTTCCCAGAGGACCAGGATAGACATTATTCCTTTGCCATCCCTGGTATTTACACGCTGTCTGCATTAGTCTGGAGTTTTTGAGGGATGAGATGATATGGAAAGTTTTTTCTGTTTGTAACAGACCCATCTTTACGTCCCCCCACCATGAGACCTGTCCCTGATACAGCCCAACATGCACAGGAATCGCAGACCAGGATTTGGATCAGAAACTCAGATTTAACTGACTTTCCAGGACAGAAAACTCGTTTTCTATCTGACCTCATCTTTCCATCCTCAGCCAAAAGTCATTTTCTACACAAAAACGCATTTTAACCACCTTTGGATTGTTTTCCTTGTTTATCCCTTGGCTGCAGACAGGAATCAATCCAAGGTTTCCTGGACATTTAAGAGCATAAACACATTTAAATGTTACAATTTGGGGTCTGACAGACACACAGGAACCCATTCCTTGTATTCTTGCTTGTTCTCATTGACATGACACTTGAGCCTCATGGATTTTCCACTTTCTTTAAGCCTTTCCAATCAAGTTTGCGGTGAAACTCATCAGCAATTTGACTTAAACAAACATCCTTAACCCTGACCATCAAAGGACAGGCAGGTTTGAAAGGTAATTTTTTAAAGAATGAGGGCTTTTGGTCATGTTTTGCTGTGTTTCTCTGAGAAATAAGTTGGGGGATTTTTTTATTCTATTTTCCTAATGAAGAGTAAAAGCCAAGACTTGAAACTTCAATCACACCTTTAGTCCAAAGACAACCCGTTCACCTCTAACACAAACCACTCAAAACAAACTAATCATTTAGTTAAAAAAACAAAGCTTCAACATTTTAGCACCATCCAGATGCTGTTAAATCTCTCAACTTCAATCCATGGCTCCAGGGATTTGGTAAATTAGTGGAGCCTTGGCAGCCATTCTTAATTGCAGCTGAGTTTATTCTCCACGATTTGTTAGATAGGAAAAATCCCAACAGGGATTGGGCTTTCTCCAAATCCATAAGTCAGTTTTATAATTCCTACTTACACTCCACTGCAGGGATTTGAGCAGGAAAGATCCTCAATCCTTCAAATTCATATTTACAGTGACCACATGAACTCCTACCTCCCCCCATAATTGTTATGGAAATGATGGTTTACAAGTTTCTCTTCCAGGAAAACATCCCACTAGTGGGATGAAGGATTAAGTAAATCTAACAAACATTCCAGAGTCACTGCCTGATCTCCTTGTCCTCACATCCATCCTTCCTGGCTCCTCCAAAAGACAATGGGAGACACCATCAAAGTCATTGGTGACTCCACAAGTCACCTCTGAGAACACGTGTGCCTCCCCCTGCGCCCTGGAAAGCTCAGCACATCTTGGCATCACATGGAAAAGGAAAAGAGATCCGCATAATCATCCCTCCAGAAGGGCTTGAAGAACATATGGAATGGAAATGAAACCTCCTGGAATGGCTGAGCTCGGCTGCATGATGAGATCCACAGGAGGGAGGTGAAAAAAGCGTGTTCGGGGCAGGATCTCACAACTTCGGCACATCCATCATCGGGATAAGGTAATGACACCAGGAAATGAGCTAAGGAGATCCAAGACTGAAGTTTCATTTTCTCAAGTGCATCTGTTTGGCTCATATCCCCTGAACCTCATCCTTCAGCCACGCTGGGTTTCATCTCGGAAGCACAAGATGCAGGAACATAAATCTCTACCAGCAGCCGTGGCAAACGTGCTCTTAATTTGATTTTATAACCGAATTAACGGCATCCCAGCGAGCTCTACCACAGCCCTCCAGCCAGGACACCAGGGATCACATCCCCTTCCAGGTTGTCCTTTACTTGCTTGCCAGGTCTGGGGGTTTTTTGGGTGGGAGTTTCAGTCTTCACTGAGGGAAGTTAAACACACTGGTTTTGCACTGAAGCAGATGAGAAGAACTGCACAGAGCCAACAAAAGTGAGCGGGACGGCAGGTTCCTGCAGGAGGTCACATCCTCCTCCAACGCTCCTTCCCAGGATCATCGGCCATCGTTCCAATCCATTCTGTGGGTGGAAATGAGGAAGGCCAGAACTGAGGTGGGCTTCCCACGGGGACAGACAACCAGCCAACCCAAAACACCTCTAGGGATGGCAAGTGTTTTCCACACTTCATGTGCCCACAGTGCAAGGAATCGGCCAAAACTCTGGCTGAACACGTCCACAGTCGGACTCTGGCTTTGGATCAGGCTGCAGGAAAGGGGGTGATTCTTCCAAATCATTCCACCAAACACCAGAAATCCTGTTAGGCTGAGAGGCCTCCAAAGCATCCAACACCAAGATGTGGGCAAACTTCCAAAGGAGAGCATCCTATTCTCCATGCCTGAGGACTTTGGGCACCAGTTCAGGTTTAAGGTGAACAGCACAGGCGGAAGACCAAGACCAAACAAGTGTTAGGAAGTTTTAGTCCCACAAGTTCTGCTGGCAAACATTCACAGGAGCACAAGTGAGAGGAAAACCAAGCAAGATCCAGACACAGAAGCTTCTACAGTTAACATGTGGATATTTTATGATCTCCTCAGATTGAATTTTGAATTCTCTCCACCAGTGGTGACTTTGTATGTCCCACACTTGGCTCCAACATGCTGATGTGGTGACTGGTTTTGTCTCCTACACCCCACTTGTCTTCCCCTCAGTGTCCCCTTCTCTCCCTGAGGTTTTGCAGGTCCCTCCACTCTGCACCACAACCAAAGCACTGTTATAAACCAGCACAAAAAAAGGTTCAATCAGATGAGTATCAAAGCACCAAATGGCCCATTAGGGCATTTAAAATTGGAATTAGGAGGCACAGAAAGCAGAGGAGGTGAGTTAATGAGTTTATATAGAAATATGATGAAGTGAGAACTTGATCTCCCATAATGTGATGAAGAGCTTCAAGGGGATTTTTTTCAGATTCATCTTGTACATGGCCATGCCACGGGCTGGCTTTGCAAGAGGTGAACAAAGGGATGCTCTCCAAAGGGTGTCCTGGTGTTATTTTGCAAGGAATTCCCCCATAACCTAAATCTTCAACAGGAATTTTGCGTAAGGACAGGAAGAAACCTCCTCTACCTGTTACTCTGCTGCCATCTCTACCCTAGTGCTACCTCCCATCAGCTGCAGGATCACCTCTGGAAGCAATTTTCTCTCCACTTCTTTCACCCCAAAAAGCCAAAAAATCCACATCACAACGACCAACACTCTGGAAAGTCAAAGACTCCTCAGAAGTGCCCAGTTTAACATGATTTTTATCTTGCCTAATCTTTCCAACACCAATTCAAGCCTTGGAGCTCGGGGCAGCTCAGCTCACTCACTCCTTCCACGGCAAAAGGTGCCGGACCTCCAGGATCCCCCTGCTCCGGAGCAGGATGGATGAGAGGTTGGATTTGCAACCATCTGCTCCTGACCCTCCTCCTCCTCCTCCCCCCTGCCAGGCCGTCAGTCCGTGTAGGCGCCAAGGGAACAGGCAGCACTTCTGGGAGCCCTGGGCTGCCACTGCCCACGGACACCACATTCCTGCTGCATTTTCGGCGTGCACGGCGTGGGCAGCGCCACAAACACCGGCCACGGGAAAACGGGAACGTGGTTCATTTGTGGGCTGGGGAAGAAGCCGTGGAGCCAAAGGAGGCTTTGTTCAGGGGCAGGAGGGCCCGCTCTCAGCAACAGGGGCAAGCCAGGAATGCTGAGAAGTCTGTTTTGTGGGCATAAATAGTGTGTTGGAGCCCAATGGGTTTATCTCAGGGAGGGACAAAGCCCTGGGTGACAAGGCCCTAATATCTGTATCCTCATTTACCAAGGAGTTTTATTCCAAGGGTGAATTCAAGATTAGATTTCCTGTATGGAGGAACAGACAACAGCATCAGATATTCTTTAAACACCATAAATAAGATTAAGGAGGTGCTGCTGCCACAGGCTTTCACCTCAACAGGGCATTAAACACACAAAAAAACCCACCCTGGTACCTCCAAATGAATCTTCCCAAAGGTTTCATCCTATTTCAGCGCACAGACAACACCTCACAGCCAACAGAACTACAAATAGATGCAGGAAGCCACCAGTTTCCTGAGGAGTGAGTTAACCCAGAATCACAGAGAAAATTAAAGCTGGGTCTAACATCTTGACTAAGCTGAGGAGGAAACACATAGAGCAGCAGCAGCACTGAGCACGATCAGAAATGTGAACCCAAAATTAAATGAGACTATTAAAAATCAGAGACCTAAGAGAGAATTCCCTCCTTCAGCACACCCTACCCAGGCAGTGGCTTCCTGTAGGGAGTTCTCACATACAACCACCTCCAGGTGACCCTCTAAAATCTGAATTAGAAATGAACCCAGCTCAGCTGGAAGATACACCATCACACACTGCAATACTTTGCATTGAAGTGCTCTGAGATGAAGGATTAATTCAAAAATCAAAGAGCAAAACAGAACTTGGCAGCACAAGGAGGCTTCATATGCTCATCAGTTGTGCTGACTGACCAAAATCAACATGGAACATCAACTCAGGGCTCTGTGGGAAACAACCTGAAATAAAAATGGCAATTTGACGATTTTACCAAAAAAAAAAAAAAAAAAAAAGGAAGTGGGGCTTTAAAATGTCCTAAATTGCGAGAAAATGTTGTGCAACAGAGAGGAGGGAAAGCACAGATTGACGCATCAACACCAGATAAAGGAAACAAGAATTATTATTAAATAAGGAAAGGTAATATAGAAGTGCTACAAAGCTCCAGGGATTGCAGGAGGTAAGTGCAGGACAAGGAGGAGATACGAAAACAATCACACCATCCATGGAATAACCACAAGGACAGAAAGGCGTGAAATGGAAGCAAAGGAGGAACCAGAGCGACCTGGCCTTGAAAATGTCACTGTCTAAATTCAAAACTGAGGGGGCTAAATCCCTCCTGAAAAAAAAGAAAGAAAAGCTCCCTCTCCAGGCATTATCCCAGCTGGTGGAGCAGCTTCCCAGTGATCAGGGAAAGGCATCCTGCCCTGCCAGGACATGACCATTTTTGTATGACCATGTTGTTCTTCCCTTGTGTCCCAATAAATCCTCACTGAATTAACTTGGCATTTTTTATCTGTACCTGAGACTCTTCCCCAGGTGGAACTTCAGAATCACCATCAGGAGGATGGACTCCCCTGGCAGCTCAGGATGCCCATCTCCAGTTCCAACCCATTAAGGAAAACCATGACATTCCAAGACCCTCCTGTCACGCATCTGGAAGAAGAAGCCTGGAAATATTTATACATCCCTTTCTCTCCAGCTCTTCTGTCCCTTACATGGCACCTCCAAACCAGAAATATCCCACAGCCAAGGCTGGGGGTGTGCCAAGACCTACATCTCCCTGGTGGATCCTATGGATCCATCTCACACCATCAAAGTGTTTGTAACTTCTGCCACAACTCAGGCACAATAAACAAGTAGAATGAGCCTAAAAATACTATATAAGACTGTAAACCATTTATAAAACCATATTAGAAACCTACAAAACATAGACAATGTGTTTCAGTTGAAAATAAAATCCCTAAAAATAAGAGTAAAGCTCACGGGGAGGTTCTTGCACCAAGTCTCTGATGACGCCTTGCAGATCAATTCCTCTCCCTGGTCTGACCATGGCTTCTCCTGGTGGAACTGCTCACATTCCTGGCTCCAAATAAAGAAACTTATGAAAAAAATATTGCTTTTTTCAAGGTTTAGAGCCAATTTGGTTTAACCAAAAATGAGGGAGAAGCTTTACCAGGAGAACGAAGGAGAGGAGGGCAGGAGTCTCTGCTGGCACCACAGCCCTGAGCAAAGCACACCTTCACCTCTGCCCTCAGGAAAAAGAGAACTAAAAATTCCCTTCCTGGCCAAAGAATTCCCTGACTGACACACCAAACCCTTGATCAGCTCCACAAGAGAAGCTAAAAGGGAACAAACTGTTCCGCTGATTGTGTTGTTCACCTCGAGGGGCCTTTTCCAATCCATCCCTGGTGGGGCAGGACCTCAGGACAGGCAGCAAGGAGAAACCCTTCCCACTCTCCAGATGAATTCATCAAGTTCCTCATGAATTCCCTTGAGATTTGGGAGCATCTCCCCACCTTCTACACTACAAGAGATCCCGGGACCAGAAAAACAGCCCCTGCTCCAGGAAGCTCCTGGTTCAGCTCCGGTTTGAACGCGCGGCCGCTCCTTTGATGCCCTGCCAGGAGTGGCCTCCAGTGAGGAAGCCCGGGATGAGTCACTGGCACCAGGAACTGGCCAATCTGGATTGAAACTCGGGATTCTTCCCCCTGCTCTGCCATCTCCCTTTTCTGCACTGCAATTCCCAGTCATTGCACGGCGCCGGGAAAAGGGGAAGCAAAAATACCCGGCAGACACGGGGGGAGTCTGCAAACCACAGCTTTGTCCTAAAAGGTGAAAAACTTATGGAGGAGGATGTTAAGGAACTGAGAGGATCATCTGTGGAGAGCACCGTTCTTGGTTTTTCCCTGACTTGCAGGAATTCCAGTTGGCACTGGGGTTTATGGCTTTCCACACCTGCAGAGCTCCGAGCCAAGAGCTCAGACTGGGGCAGCAGCACCTCTTCAAATGCTGTGTCCTCTAATCCCACCCAGCTCATACACAAATCCAGGGAAAAAAGCTTCTAAAGCCATAAGACAGCTCCAAGAAAAAGAAGTTTAGCCCTAGTGGCCTCTCCAACGAGGGATAAAACACTGATCCATTTTACATTTAGAAAGATGCAGGTAGTGTTGTTATGAAAATAAAACAGTCTGAGCATTAAAGACTTCAAATTAATTCCTTTTCCCCACAAAATCCGTTTTACTCAGTGGTGGGGATGAGGTATTTCTCTGCTCCATTCACAGTCCCAACCTACTGCTGCCCAAAACCACATTAAAGAACAAAACCAGCAGCAACATCTCTGTCTGTTCAGTTCAATTTGGCAATTCCGGTACTAAAACTCCTAATTCAACATGTTCTTTACCTAAAACTGAAACTGCAGGAATGTGCTGGAGCTGCTGAGCACCAGAGCCTTTCAAATCTCACTCTGTTCCTCTTTAATGTTGGGCTTGGGGTTTTTTTTGATCTCTCCAGCCCAACCTCTAATTTAAAGGAAACTGTGCTGGATGCTCTAATTGACCCCGTTCTCTTCCTTCCCTAGTTTGTCTCTATAATTAGCCCTTCCCAGCCAAGGGAATCAGCAACAAGCCCCACCCAGGCAGCTACAGCCACTGCCTCACATTGTTTTTGCCCAAAAATCAACAGCTTCAGGACAACAGAAAGTTTAAAAATGCAAAAAAAAAAAAAGGCAGCTCAGATGTTGTGGAGTGAGAATTTTTCAGCACCTTATGGTGAGTTCACCCCAAATTTCACCTGCAACACCCTCAGCAACACCTTGTAACATGAGCAAAATACTTGTTTACCTCCAAACAATACACACTTGCAGGGCTGCCCACCCCAAATTCAGCCACCCCGGCCTTGCCCTGTGGATCTCAGCACATGCACCAATCCCAGAGGATTCCAATCTCCACTAAAGCACCAGGAGGCCCCACACCTTGTTTCTTGAGGAATTAAAAGGCATGTAGAGAATGAGGAAAGGAAATGCATTAAAAAAATAGTCTTATCAGCAAGTAAATGCCACCAAAGGAAGGTTACTGGGCTCTACAATAGGTGGTGATTCCTACCAGGTGATCAGGGATTTTTAGGTACTTGGGGAAAAAAGGAAAACAAGCACAAAAAACCCAAAGCAGTGGGAGAAAAAAACCCTAAACCCAAACCAACCCCCTAAAGCCAAGTTTGTGTCCAGATTGCAGAGGTGCTGAGCACCAGGAGGTGCAGGACGGAGCCACAGTCCCCAGGGACATGGCAAAAACACACAGGGTGACCCCAGGTGTGACAGGGCCTGACCCAGGCTCTTCATCCCACCACAGCATCTTCGTCTTGGTCTTTCCAAAAGGAAGAGATTCCAGCCAATATGATCCAAAACTAAAGCAGAGGAATTTCTTGGTTAGTTTTGAGCTTCATTCCCTTCCACGTCACTTCTCCCATCCCCAAGGTTCCAAGGGCTGCTCCTGAAGAAATGCCCACCAGGAGCAGCATCCCAAGGTCTCCTGGTGTGCACCACATCTCTAACTCACTACTTCCCACTCAGTTTTCTCACTTAACTTTGCAGCTTTACAACCACTTTGCATCCACGTGGAGCTTAGAAACCCAACAGGTTGAATTTTTGACGATTAATTTCCCAGCTCAGCCCGATGTTCTTTTCAAATCCATCAGTGCCACTTGCTAAATACTATCCCAGCATTCCAGAGCTCCAGCTCCCAAAGCACACAAACACACATATTTCTATAACCATCAGGAATTTCACTGCTCAGACATTTAGAAAATTAAGCTGCAGCTGCCCCGAGTCTCGTTAATAACGGCAGCACCTGAACCCGTAATGATCCTTCACCTGAGGAAAATTGTTCAAGTTTTTTGAATACCTGTCCCCTCCAAGCCCCTGAAGAACATACCTGAAAGGAAAGTATGTAGATTAATGCTCCCAGAAAGGCAAAACAGAAAGGAAAGTTCATCCAGTCCTACAAGAAATGAAAAACCCCAACGCCTTTCTCGGTGCAGAGGAAAGTCCACGCTCAGGGAAGAAAAACTACACCTAAACCGTTGTAAATCCAGGTTTTAATTTCCTTTCTTTTTTGAGCTGTTCTCTCCAGGATTTCATTTTTACTAAGAATAAGGCCAGCACAAGACAGAAGATTACAATCTCCTCACCACACAGCCTGAACCATGAATATCAGGCTCTGAGCTACTTTTAGACTGAGCTTTTAACCGAGTTTAGAGTGCAATTCAAAAACTCTCACATTGGGCCACTCACTGCACTGCAACAACTGCGTGAAACCTCTCACTCAGCTCCTGCTCCTCAGGTTTCACATGTTCCCCGACCAAACAAAAACGAAAGCAGCCTTCAAGCAGCTGCACCACTGAAAAGTAAACCCCTAATGCTGCTAAAAACCAGCCAGCCAAGATTCCCACCTTCCCTCAACGGAAACAAAACACAGCAAAAGATTCAGGATTGTTTTCCCCCTTGTTTCAGCAAGACTTTTAGGTGGGAGAATGAATTTTCAATACTTTAGACATGGATTCTTGTGCTCAGGTTTTTTCCTTATTATCCCATTGGCTCAAAGTGTTCTATTACTTTATAATTTTTTTTTTATTTTTTTCTCCTCATATTTACTGTCTAGTTCACCACAGATGAATCTCAAGGGCTCTAGAGAGGGGTTTAAATCACACAAGTGGAGGGAGAAGAATAGAAACAAAATGTAAAGAGCAGCTGAACTCAGGAACAACACACTGGAAGGCAGCAGATCCCACCTGGAAGTACAAAGGGATTTGAGCCTGGAACAACACACCAGTCCATGTCTTTTCCACAAATGTGGTGGGGCAAGGAAGGAAAAACGGCTGCCAAGTCATCTTTCTTGGGAACTGATTTCTGAGAGGCCCCATTTCAGCTTTAGAAGGAGAAATACTGCTGCTAATGCTTATCAGTGCTAATAAACTCCTCCATCAAATCCCTGTGGATTGCAGTGACATCAGACGTGTGTCTGGAGAAGGGAGCTCTGAAACAAGTGCTCTGACACGTCGGGATGTGCTCAGCACTCCCTGGAGCCCAGCGAGGTTCCGCAGGGAGCAGCGGCAGATTCCTGGTGTATCCGACCCTCCGCAGACGCCTCAGTCTCCTGCCCTAAGTCCACTCTGTCCACAGCTGAGGAGAACTCTCGAGATTCCTCCTTATCTGCTGCAGGCCCCTCAAGCCTGACCTCTGCTCCGCATTGTCCTGCTATCTCCTCACCTGCCTCCCAGGCACGGAGCAGCCCCGCGGATAAGATTATCCGAGCCCGGCTCCCACAGGGATCCAGCGCCTGCCCGTGCAGGTTCCTGGAACTCGGAGCCCGTGGCCTCCTTGCTCGGCGAGTCGTGGCCCAAATCCCGAGCGAGGCGTCCATTGGAGCTTCACTTTGGGAAAAGCAGCAGGAGGAAGAGCAGCCCCTGCCCAAGGCCCCGTGTGCAGCTGGAGTGGCCCAGCCACCCGTGGCACCCCCAGCACAACAAATCCCACACAGTGATGCCCCGTTTTCAGAGCCATTGCTGAATTAAGGAGCAGGAACTCTCCTGCACTTCTCCAAGAAACCCCCCCAAAGGGTTTTTCACCCACATAATCTCTCTCCCAAAAAAAACCCTTATTCCAAAAAGTCTCTACGGTTTGCTCAGCACAATGTTTCCAATGATCCACTGTGGCCCATTATTTATTTATTTATCTTTGGCCTAATGGGATCACATTCCTTCACAATTAAATCATTTACTAATTCCTCCCTGGGGAAGCTGTCCTGTGCACCCAATAACCACAAACCAGCCTCACAGTTCAGAGACAGGTCCTGCAAAAGTTCAAATGGCAACATTTGGGAGAATTTTGATTTCAGTGTATTTATGTAAAGTATGAAAAGACAGGGGAGTTACAGAAGTCTTTTAAAGTAAATATTTTCAGTTAACTTGTTTTAAGTTCATCCCTCAAAACCAACCATGTAGATGCTGAACACAATGAAAGAATTCCTGGCCGTCTATCAAAAACATTCGGAATCTGGGCTGGTTTTAAAGCTCAGGTTTTCCAAAGATGGATCTGTCTGGATTAAACACTCCTCTTCCATTACTGCTCAGCCATGCTATATCCAGGGTATGTTTTTAAAGGTCGTGCTTTACAAGAAATAGTCATGAGAATTTTGGTTACAAAACTCTGCAGAGGTGTCAGATTCTCCCTGCACGATGCATAAAAGCAGAGACCTGGAACCAGCATCCAAAGGAAGAGTAACTCCAGGATTCAAGATCACTTTGGAGTGTACCAGAGGTGATTCAAGATCACTTTGGAGTGTACCAGAGGTGATTCAAGATGAAGAGACCAGCAAATAGGACTCGGAAATTATACTGAAGCCCATGTATTTTTGCATTAATAAAGGCAGTAACCAAAGCATTTGTGTATTTTAATCCATATTTTTCCTTTGCTATTCCACGCAGGATCCGAGCAGGACAATCCCTGCTCTGCTCCCCACGGCTCCTCAAGGGAATCGGCAGGAACTCCTACAACTCACAGGGAAGGAAAGCACGGTGATTTCTCCAAGAGAAGCTGAGCAGCCAGTGGGAATCACTGAGAACACCAGGGTTCAAAGGGTCTGATCCTCAAGGGGATCGACCTACACCTACAGCCAGAGTATTCCAGCAGGGATCTCACAAACCTCCTCCAGGACCTGGAAGAGACCTTCACAAGCACATCAGAACCCAATGGAGAGATGAAGAGAGACCACAGCCTGCATCTTGCTTAAGTCAGGATGCAGCCAAGGGGATCCCATTGCTGAGGGAGGATGGAGGGCTGGATCTCACAGGGTCAAAGCAAACCCCAAGCTGGTGTCTGGGTGGTGACAGCACAAGTATCTGTCCCCAAACCTGGATGTGCTGTACATCTGCCCATCCAAAAGCAGGATAATGTGCTGCCTCACCAGCTCTCTTTGTTTTTCATGATGGCATCAACATGACACCACCCCCTGAGCATCCTCAGCACTCCATGGCCCTCCCACTCCTGAGCCTCAACTCCCTCGGCAAAAAACTGGCTTGGCTGAAGACTTTGCTCTGGCTCTTCATGAGGCTCTTAGTGAAACTCCAAAGAGGGCTGACAGAAAATACCAACAGAGCCCAAAACTGTGACCCACAGCTTTGTCTCACCATGGTTTGGCATAGTGGGAACAGCCAAAGGCCTTGGAGAGCCCTATACAAGGAAGGGGCATCTCAGGCCTCTCCAAAGGGATGCCCACCCATGCCTAGAGAGAAACTGGCAATACAAGGAATTACAGGAATAACGAGAATCCTTAAACCAGCAGGTATTTATTCATTTCATTTTGCCTGGAAAAACTCCAAGGAGTTTCCACCAAAACCCTGCAGAATCGGCCCCTTGCCAGCGCCGCGCTGATTATCAGCAAACAGACCCAGACTATCCCTGTTCCCCTCCCAAGATTAACTTCAGCCAGGCCAGAGCCTCTTTCAGCCAGAGCCTGGGACTAGATCAGCTTAAGGAAACCAGTTTAATGGACTTGCAAGGGGAAGGCTGAGCTTTGTGAGCAAGGACTGCTGTGGATCACGTATAATACCACTCTTCTTGGACACCTCCCACCCAACAGAGCTGAAAGCACTTCCCTTCCCTTCTCTTCCTGCAACTCACAAACTACAGGTGGAAGATGATCAACATTAGACACCTTAAAGCCACAAAGAACCAGATCTGACCTCACAGAGATCCTGCTGGGAGCAGGATTTTGGACCGAGTGACTCCTGAAGTGCCTCCTGACCCAAGGGGTCCTACATCCCTTCTTTGGAGGGAGCATTAAAATCATGGGGGTTTTGTTAGAAATAAAAAGCATTTGTGGCAAAGACACAGAGCTCTCACTTCACCCATAAGACTCTTCCTGTCCTGTGGAAATCCACCTGCTGAGGATTCTCCCCACAGACAGAACACCACCATGATGTCTCACAGAGCTGTAACTCCTGATAATACTTTAAAAATAAACACAAAAATGAGTTCAACTCTAAAAATCCCTGTTCAATAGCTTTCTCTTCTGAATTTCTGTATTTTCTGAGGTCAGGTGGTTTAGTGAGTTTAATTCCAAGACACAGAGGTTAAGACCTGGATGCAACCACAGGGGTGAGACACATCTCACCGTGGTGTTCACCCTGCCAAACACAGCAGTGAGATTTGAGTCACACAAAGTCACAAAGACTATTCCATTTCCCTTTTTTTTTCCTGTTTTCAGCCAGTGTCTGGCAAGAGTTTCACGTTTGGTCTCTGTAGTCTCAACCCTGAACACCTGTGCCTTCACACATATACCCAAAACCTATGGAAAAATCTGGCCTGCACAAAACAATTATAAAATTCCACAAAAACAGCTCAATTCTGATGATCTACAGGCAACCCATCAGCAGTGTCTCACAATTCCATAGGAAATCCAAGCTTTGTGATAATCCCAGCCATCTAACCTGAAAAACACCATGGGATATTTTTGCAGCAGGAAGCCTGAAGAATCACCAAGCTTCTTCCCAGAGCAGGGAAGCACTCAGACACATCCCAAATCTCTGACCCTACTGCTTTTGTCCAAAGGAATGCTAGAGAAAGTCTCAAAGTTGCAAACTTCAGCCGAGATCCTTTAAATATTTATGCTCGTGTTTACTTTTTGGAGAAGGGAGAAATCCCGTTTGCTCCAGAGGAAGTGAAGCAAACGTTGCACACACGACCCGAGCCTGAGGAAATCAGACACTCCTTTTAATCACTGTCTTCCAAAGCTGAAAGCTGCACCCAGCCTGTCCTGGGCAACAGGACTCCAGGACCAGGCTGGAGCTTCATCAATGTCACAAGGAATGTGCCTTCAATCCCGGTGTTTCGTGTGCAAGTGGAAACACAATCCCATTTTATTTACAAACTGATGGGACACAGGAATTTCTGAAATCAAGTTTGACCGGCTAAGAAGCTTCAAGCAGTTCAATGACCTTGTTTGCTCCCTAATAAAGGCATTTTTAAAGGCATTGAGTTCAACAGTTGCACGGTTTGGAGAGAGAACTAGAACTGGATAAAAACAGCCATGGCCACACTTACCAACCCAACCACCCCAAATGGACTGAGACACTCTCAGGTCACATTGGAATCTCAAAATCCTGGCACGGTGGGTTGGAAGGGACCTTTGAGACCATCCAGTGCCCCCCCTGCCATGGGCAGGGACACCTTCCACTTGCTCCAAGCCCTGTCCAACCTGGCCTTGGACACTTCCAGGGATGGAGCAGCCACAGCTTCTCTGGACAACCTGTGCCAGGGCCTCCCCACCCTCACAGCCAACAATTCCTTCCCAACATCCCATCTATCCCTGCCCTCTGGCAGTGGGAAGCCATTCCCCCAGACCTGGCACTACAGCTCCTGATGAACACGAGTCCCTTTCCAGCTTCTCTGCAGGCTCCTTCAGACACTGGAAGTTTGCTCCCAGTTTTCCCAGACTCCAGCTAATTAAGCTCCAGGACCACGTGTGGTGCCCAGGCTGAGATGGTGAACCCCGGTCTTCCTCACCAGCTCGTGGTGCCAAGCTGCAAAACCAGAGGGACCAGCACCATCCCTGTGCTCCCAGTACTCCCCCTGTTGACTTGTGGCCATGCAGAGGAGCAATCCAGTCTTCCATCCAGACCTGGATTCCATGCTCCCAGAAGCCAAGCAGGGGATGAGCATTTCAAGTCCAGTCCTACCCTAACATGAGCTAAATTAGGGTTGCACAGGTAACATGGGCTTCACATTTCCCAAGCACCCGACCTCGTGTGCTTCACATTCCCACAGGTTTTCTTACAAACCTGATCAACACTCTCAAAAATCACCAGAAACATCCCAGATAAAAACAATTCAGGTGTTAAACATTCAGATTTTCCTAGCAAAAGGATCCCAAAGGTTTGATACTCCGAGTGTTTGGGAAAGATACTGCAACAGCAGACGTCACCTCAGACATGTGATACCTTACTAGCCTAAAATGCAGCTTCTCCACCCAAAATAAAAAGGCAAAAACAGGTAAAAACGTGAAGTTTATAAATCATAAGAGAGCAGTGGATGCACAGAAGAAATAACTCTCCAAAACTGAGCTACATTTTAAGTAGATGGATACAAATAAAGCTTTTTCCCCATTTTTCCAAGCACCGCTGAGGGACTCCAGGCCTTTCAATACAGAGGAAAGATCACTAAAGCCACCCTGATTTATGCATTGATTGCAAGAAATAAATAAATAAACATAAAGTTGCATCATCATCGATAGCCCAGGAAACAAAAGCTTATTAGTCATGTGCCAGGGCTGCTGAATTACCTTCCCTGGCCTCAGCAGCTGGAGACACAGCTTCCAAAATGCTCTTGGGGATATAAAATCACGGCCGGGAGTGAGGGTGAAGGCTGGGAGAGCCTTACTGAGGGAAAAACGCATGGAAAAGCCTCTTATTTTAATTAAATAAAATTAAAAAACCGAGAAAAGTCGACGAAATGGGTGAGTTTAGTTGGGGCCACGGGGGAAATCGTGACTATCGTGTGACTGCAGGACGAGGGGGTGAAGAGAAGATGCTCCAACGCAGCCTCTCGAACCAGCCGGAGTTTGCAGTGCCCACGGATAAGCTCAGCTCTGTAAGGTCGCGCATAAGCCTTCTCAGCCCATCACCGCCGCATCCCCGCACCTCTCCAGGGAAGACAACACTCCCCTGTCATTTCCTAGCGCTCCCTTGGGAAAAGAGGGGGGAAAACACTGGAGGCGGCCAGAAACCTAATTCTCCAACTAACACTCTATTTACAGAGCGATTTCTGACAGCGCCTGGCTCCGGACTAAGCGAGACACACACGGGTCTCCTCCCGGAGCAGCAAATCTCCTCCTTCCTCCGCCGCTACGTGATTATTTTTTTGATCCACCGATGGGCAGGGACCGCGCTGCAGCGAGGGGTGGCAAAGCCAGGATTTCTGCTGAGCTCACGCTCCCCGCTTTATTAAGCCCGGCTTGATTTGGGGATAGGAAAACCTCCATGGAAGAGGAGGAAGCTGATCCAGGAGAAGGGCGGCAAAACGCCCGGCTCGGAACTCACCGCAGGTCCTACCCCGGGTCACGTCGGAGGGGGTTATTTTTGGGGGGATAAAGCAAAGGTCGTTTTGGCTACATTTAGGAAAATTCCAGAAATAAATATCGACTGTTTTAATCTCCGGAGGAGCAGCGCTCCCGTAAAGGTCTGGCGTGCCGGGGCGGGAGCTGCCGTGGAGTCCAACACTGCGCTAAAAAGCAGGAATACCTCATTCCGAGGGGTGGGAACCGCAGACGGGGAACGGGGAATGGCTCTGCGTGGCGTAGCGGGCTGGCAGAGCCACACGGGGGACCGCGACCCGCTCCCGCCGCGATGTCTGTCCGTCGCCGTGGCCCCGGCGCTGCTCCCCGCGCGGGGCGGGGTGCGGGGCA
>WEIV01014105.1:114649-133049 GCA_013390005.1 Calyptomena viridis
GACACGGCGGGACACGGGGGACACGGGGGGACACAGTACCCGTGAGGCCCCGGCGAGGAGTCCCGTGCCCGGCGGTCGCGCCGCCCGCAGCACTCGGGGGTCCGTGCCGGTCTCCCCCGGTCCCCGGAGGCGTCAGGGCGCGTTTGAGGGGAAAAAGGTTCAAATGGGTAAAGGGGGAAGTGTTTTACCGGCACCGGGTGTGCAGCGCGGGCTGCCCTGTGCTGGGGGCATCCCGATCCCAGCCCGGCCCGGGTGAACCCTCCCTGCGCCCCGTAATTCCCGTTTATTCCCATAAAAGCGGTGGGATGAGTGAGCTCTTCCCGGAGGCACCGGACGCGCTCAGATCCCGGGAACTGAGCGCCGGGAGACGCTCGGGGTCACGGTCAGGATCAGGCTCGGGGTCAGGGTCAGGCACATCGCCCCTCCTCCTGTCGGGTGTGTAACACTTCAAATCCCTCCCTCTGACCGAATTCCCTCTCCTGACCAAATTCCTGCCACCTTCAGGTCTTTCAGGCAAACCGTATTCCCTCGCAGCGCTTCCCACTGCTCCCTGGATCAGACCCTTTCTCTGGAGGTGAGTGCACTGGCGTCTGGTTTAACACTGGCTGGCTGAGCTCAGCTGCTTCCATCGGTTCCTCCGGGACATTCCCGGTGCCCTCCCTCCTCCTCAGCCGTTCCTTTGTGTTTTCCTGTTAAACTTCAGCCTTTGGCCAACCCCGTCCTGGGGAACAAAACCCATTTGGTGTCGTTGCTGTGGCTCTGGGTTCCTGCCCTGGCAGCTCTGTGACACCAGGAGAGGTTCTGAGTTTGGTTCTTAGAGCAGCTGCTCATCTCTGGTTTGGGGAATTTGTTGGGAATAGAGAAGTTTGGGCATTTTGAGTACAGAATTACTGATGTTTTCCTCTGATTTCAGCATTGAACCTACAGAGACTCTGTCCTTATACTTTACAGGAATTATAGTTACAGAGGGATTGCTTATATTTAAAAAAAAAAGGAGACACTGTGGTTTTTGTCTGGCTTAGTTGTTTAATTTTCCTTGAGTTTCTTCCCTGGCTCTGTCCAGGGACACATAAATCCAGAGACTCAGGTGAAATTGATGTTCCTTGTCTCATCTTGCTCCCATTAACAACAACTCTCAATATTTGGTGTCTAAAACCTGTATTTCCAGGAAAAGGGAATGGTCTGGTGGGTAAATCATGGGGCCTTTTACTCTTGATCTTCAAAAGACAAAACCTTCTCTGTCCCTCCTGTTGAGATTTTTTGTCTTCCAGGTGACTTGTTGTATTTACCTCCCGATTCTTTAAATTAGAAACAGGACTTTGGTGATGTGTCACCTCAAACTATTCCCTCTGCAGGTTTCTAGAACCTCTAATTTATTAAAAAAGACTTTAGGAATCTGATTCATCCTCAGTTCCCTTTGCTCCATCACAGCCTGTTTACACTCAATTACTGGGGAGTCTCGAGTGTCTTCAGCATTTACCTGCAGAGGGTTGTTGTCTTTAATGGTGTGAAAATAACAGGTTTGGGATGGTTTTTTGGTCAGGTATTGTCAAAAACAGGCTTTGCTTTGCACCCTGGCCCCAAAGGAGCCCCATCATTTTACAGATCGAACTCACAGGAACGACGGCAGTTTGTTTGTTAAATTATTACAATTTCCATCAGGAAACTTGATTTCTTGCCCTGTTGATGCAAGACAGCAGCATTTTCAAATCTATAAATGAAGTTATGGCATTAGTATTGCCATTTCCCTGTCCCCCATGTTCTCGTCTCAGTGCTGGAAACGGGGCAGCTGAAATCCCCCGGAGGAGCTGAGCATTCCAGGGAGTTTGCACAAATTCCAGCTGCTAATATGCAACAAACCAGCAAGACTCTTGCTGGCCACCTACAGCAAATGTTCCAGGCCTGTGTCAGTATTTATCCCTATTTTCATGACAACTCCTGAACAGAGTGTGCCAGGGCCTTTGGGAAGCGAGTCCTGGCTGTGGCTGAGCTGCTCCCAATCCATGACAGGATTTCAACACCCCTTGGCATCAGAGAGGCTCAGATCCATGTCCTGGCTTCTCTGCAGATCCATCTCTAGCTTTAAGGGGAGGTTCTCCCAAAGGAAGCCACATCTCCATGGCTTTTCACAGCCTCTCCACTCACCTGCCCTGGCTCTGATGGGTGTTGGAGCCTCCCGAGGGTTTTCCTTGGAGCAGCACGTGGTGAGTCATCCTGCAGAACCCACAGGCAGTTTCACAAATACCAGATGGCAATAAAATTAAAAGTAGTAGCTTGTGGCAATTAAGCATTTGCTAGAACCATTCTCCTTCCTGACTGGAGGAACCTGCCAAATGTCTTGACAGGGGAAAAAAAAACCCAGGATGTTTCTGCAGGGTGGAAAATGAACAGAGCACAGGACTCACACTTCCCTCGCCCCTAATCCTGTTTGGACTGGAGTGGAAAGCTATTTGCTGGACTTCTACATCCCCAGGAGAAGTTAAAGCAGAAAGAACACACTGTAAAGGCAAGTTTGGGGCATTTTATGGGCACGTGTAAATATTTCAGCAGTGCCCCTGTTAAACCCCCAGACAGGGAGTTTGGAGGATGTCCAGCTCCAAAGCAGACCATGTTAAGGGATGCTACAAAGTTTCTGGGGTTTCCTTTGGATTTTTTGTTTTTATAGTACAAGGATTTGCACCACGAATTTGGAAATAGTAGGAGCTTGTTAAATCGGAAGCGTGTCCAAATACCATTGTGTTGGCTCAGCGTAAACAGGGGCTGCTCCCTTCCTCCTGGTGACTCCTGCTGCTCGGAATCTCCGGGATCCACCGGCACACACACACAGTCATTGGCTGTTTCATGCCCCAAACACTCACCTCGGCCCTTCCTTCCCACGGGTCCCACATGTCTCATCCATTCTATTCCTCATCCATCATGTGCTGTGGGACCTGGCCAAGAGTTTTGAGAGATGAATCTCCAATTTCTGCACCCCGGGCCAGGAAGGGTTATTTTTGATGAATCTAGTTCTTCCTAACACATAAACAACACAACACTCCCATTTTTTTTAATTCCCCCTTGTTGTGATGGAAAATTAGTGAGTTACCTGTAGTGAATCACATTAAAGTGATGTTGTTGTTCTGAGCTTTCACCCAGGGCTTTCAGAAATCCAAAGATGGATTTTTGTGCTGCCTTTGGCACAGGTGAGGGAAGGTGAGGCCAAACCAGCTCCACATCACTGCTGGCCCCAGATGTGGCATTTCCAGCCCTGTCCTGGGGGCTGAGGTGCATTGTCACAGATGAGGAGCCCGGGAGGGCTGGAGGAGTCAGAGCAAAAGGAAAACCAGGTTGGATAGAGGGGAGTTAAATCAAGTTGCTCTTTGGGAGATCTCCTAAATCCTAATCTGAGTAGGCAGAGTTGTCCTGAAGATTCCCACGGTTGGGAACTGGTTTGTTTGTGCTCTCTTTTCTCTTTGTTGCTCCTTACTCATGGCTGTGCCTCCCGTGCTGGTGGCCCAGCAGGTTCTCCTGGAACAGGTCGTGTGTCTGGCACAGAGCTGGGACACTCTGTGCTCTGTCAGACAGCCCCAGAAAGGCTTTATTTAGGAATACCAGCCATGCAAAGAATTCCTGTGACTGTCACCGTGCAGGTGAAACACCCAACCACCACCCGACTTCTCCTGGGTGACGTCTGGGTTCCGTGCAAAGATGTACCTGGTCCTGAACAGGAGCTGCTCTGAGGCTCAGATCCTCAGTGAAAGGTTGATCTAATTGGAGCCACACACTGTTCCTAAAGCCACGGGAGAGCTCGGCTCAACCTGACACTCCTGTCTGCTCATGGTCCTTCCAATGTCCATCTGGGAATCCTGGGCTGAGAAGGCACTCGAGGTGTTTGTTGTGCCGTGTCCCGGGTGTGACCCAGTTCCTGAACTCTTCCCTTTCCGTTTCAGCTCTGGCAGCTCCCCGGAGTGCCGCGTTCCCGACGTGCACAGGATGGATCCCGTGGTCCTCAGCTACATGGACAGCCTGCTGAGGCAGTCGGATGTGGCCCTGCTGGAGCCCCCAAACTGGCTCAACGACCACATCATCGGCTTCGCCTTCGAGTACTTCTCCAACCAGCAGTTCCAGGAGTTCAGCCACCGCCTGTGTTTCATCAGCCCCGAGGTGGCTCAGTTCATCAAGTGTGCCCTTAGCCAGGAAGAAATAGCCATGTTCCTCCAGCCCCTGGACCTTCTCCACAAGGAGCTGGTGTTCCTGCCCATCAATGACAACTCCAGCCAGGCCGCCGGGGGCACCCACTGGAGTTTGCTGGTTTATTTCAGGGACAAGAAGTGCTTCGCCCACTACGATTCCCACAGTAAATGCAACTCTGCCCATGCCAAGCAGGTGGCAGGGAAGCTGGAGGCCTTTCTGGGAAAACAAGGGGGCAAAGCCACGTTTGTGGAGGAGAAGGCGCCGGCGCAGCAGAACAGCTACGACTGTGGGATGTACGTGATCTGCAACGCCGAGGTGCTGTGCCACGGATACCTGCGGGGCCGGCTGGACTCGGGACTGCAGCTCCTCACCCCCTCCTACATCACACAGAAAAGGGCAGAGTGGAGAGCCCTCATCACCAAACTGGCACAGAAGTGATGGGGCTGCGCCCCCAACCACCCAAAAACTGCCTTCCCTGTCCACAAGGCAGCACCCCCAGTGCCTGAGGGAGATGCCCATGCGCAGGATTGTCCCAAAGAAGAAGAATGTAACCCCTCCAGCATGGCTACACCCCCCAAACACCCCGTTCCCTCTGGGAAAAGCCTTAGTCCCCTCTGGAAATCACCGGCCTTTCAACTTCTAACAACAAAAGTCACTTTGCTTTCAAAGAAATCCTCCCGATGATGAATCTTTACACTAATTGCTGTGGCAAAACAGGTTGCTGAAGAGACTTCACCTGTGCCCAGCAGGCAACACACTCTCGTTAGGTGGCTTTAATTGGCTCCAGGCATTGTCCTTCCAAGCCAGGTTTAGCAAAAGCCCTTTAAACCCAAGCCCCCAAGTGCTTTATTGTGGCTATTTCTAGTCTGTGCCTCCCGCTCGTGGTATTGGAGCAGTCTGGGATTTAGCAGCCAGGATTTTGTACCCCTGAAGACCTGACACTGAGCTGTCAAAAGATGAGACTCCAAAGGAAATGCTATGATTAATTAAAGAAGAGGGCAAACCCAAAGTCAGTTTTCTTCAGCCCAGTGCTCCCAGGCTGCACAGTGATGGCTTTTTTTTGTCCCCCACCCCTGCTTGCTCTTCTTGCAAATTAAAACCCAACTCTGAACAGCTGCAAGATTAATAGGAAGCTGAGAAACCCAATCCTAGGAAAGGAAACTTAATTGAGATGAAAAGCAACACTCACTCTTTGAAGTTTGGGGTTTTTCATTAGGATTTTAGGTCGTCTCCATCCAGGGAGGGTTTGACAGTGCTCCCAACCCTCGTTAGTGTCGCTGCTGCCTCTACACAAAACCAGTTCTGTTACTCGAGATAAACAAACCCACACCAGGGAGAACAAAAGGGCAGAGTTGAGGCATTAAAGCCAAAGAGAACTGCGGGCTCCTTGAAGTCCTTAATGCACTTCAAACCCCAACACTTCCCCTCCTGTGCTGGGTGACGGGATCTGGGAGCAGATCCTCTCGTTAGAGTCAGGCTTAGCAGTGGGGAAAATAAAAATTTAACTGAGATGTCGTTGCAGGATAAGGAATAATCTCTCACCTGGTGAGAAGCAAAGAGCAGGTTGTGCAGGTGGTGTCTGGAACCACACCCTGTGCACCGACCTGAGCAGGGAAATCCGGGTTAAATATAACCCTTGGAAAAGGAAAGGGGGAAGGATTGGTTTTAAGCCGGAGCTCCTCACAGGCCCAGCCCTACCGGTGTGGGCACCAAGGGGATGAAGGGCTGAACCTCCCCCTGCTGCCCAGGGAAAGGCAAGAAACCAGGCCGGGCTCCCCCAAAACACCCAAACACCCCCGCAGGCAGTGCTGGGGCCAGACAAGGGTCGGGGTCATTCCCCTCCCTCCTCCACTGCCCGGACAGGAGAGCAGCTGGTGGGCCAGGGCACCCTTCCAGCACCAGCCCTCCCTGGAAAACCTCAGCTGGAGCCGAAACGGGACTGAGCTGCTTGACAAAGAGGATTCACCTTGGACTCCAAGGGGCTGTGCTGGAGCCACATCACTGCTGCTCCCAAATCCAGAATAAAACTCAGACCAAACTGTGCTCGCCGGCGTCATCCCGTCCTCTGAGCAGGTCCCTGCTGATGCCCTGGCTCCCGCTGCCCCACGGAGTGTCACAGCACGTGGTTGGGACCCAGGGGCCTGATAAAATCTCCCAATCCCTTTTTTAGGGGTCGGTTTGGGCTGGGGAGGAGCACAGGAGGAGGAAAGGGAGGAAGGCAGGGTGGTGGGTGTGACTCAGGGGATCTGAAGGGGGTTTGAGGGCAGGGGCTGTGCGTGTCCAGCACCACCCTGTGTTCCTCATCCCTGTTCCCAAGCCAGCCAGGAGAGTGCCCAGGGACGTTCCCCACTTTTATGTGCTGTTTCTTTACACAAAGAAAAGCAAATATTCTTGAGCAGGGCGGCACCAGGAGAGGTAACACAAACCAACCGGGGGGCAAAGACCAGCTGGGAAACAAAACCAGAGCCTGCAACGGGCTCCTGGCAGCAGGGACCTCCCAAACCACACCAGGGGGCTCCTCCAAACCTCCTCCATGTCACTGCACCCACAGGTTATCCCACCACTGTCTTGAAGCAGAGCCCCAAAAGGAGCCGAGGTGGCCACCACTGTCACATTACTGGCTCAGGGACAAGGGACCCCATACACTGGCTATGGAGGACCTAAAAACACCAGGCTGGACACACCAGATCAAACCACCCAATCAACCTCTAAACCTCTGCTTTGGGGTCAAGAGCCCCACTTTGAGGTTGAGCACATTGAGCACCACCTTGTTTGTAAGAACCACCCCAAACCCTTTTGGGCAGCGGCACCGGGACAGCGAGTTTGGTGAGTCCCTGGCAGGGGTGGGACGGTGCCTTTCACCCACCAGGGCACCCACAGAACCAAAGACTCTGACAGCCCCGTAATGCCAGAGCTTTGAAGAAACCAGACCACCCCCCTGGTGCCCCAGGGTGCTAAATCTCCCCCAAAAATGGGTGACACCACCCCAGTACCCACTTAGCCAACACCACCACCACTGTGGCTTTCAATGTGAGCCATTTTCATGCATTTCACCCATTTTCATGCACTTTGCTGCATGAGCCAGGCTGGGGAGAGGGGTGGAATTGGGTTGTGGATGCTCAGTGAGGAGGAGGAGGAAGGCTCACCGTCCACCCCAGCAGGATGGAACTGCAGCTCAGCTCCCTCCCCAGGCAGCCGCTGTCCCCAGGGTGGCCCTGCCACCTGCTCGTGGCCCATCCCGCAGTCTCTGCTGCCATCTAGTGCAATCTCCTGTCCCCTACACCGGGAGCATCTCCGGCCCTGCGTGTCCCCATGTGAGCACAGAGCTGTCCCCATGTCACTCAGGACCTGAAGGCGCACCGGGACAATGCAGATTTTGGGATGCACCATTTTGGGGGTCACACCCATCCCCCACTGCGAGGACGCTGGTGGCAGAGAGCCACGTGCTAGAAAATCCTGGGTTTATTTTCGTTTTCATTTAAAAGCCATTCAGAGCCCAGAGTGAGCAGCAAACTCTCCCCCGGGGCGCAGGGATTTGGCCCCAACAGCACTAGTAGTTCCCAAAGAACAGGAAAGAAAACCCAAGGGAATGGCACAGGTATCACCTGCTGCCCCAGCGTGCTCCTGGGGGAGGCTGTGGGACAAATCCAGCGGGACAAATCCCACAGCGCTCGGCTCCACACGGTGACAAGGTTAACACAAACCAGGGCACAGATCCAGGATGTTCACCAGGGCCAGCCATGGGCTCCTTTCCAGACATCTGAACGAGGTGAGTGGGACTAACAAAGCCTTGGTCCACCCCCGGTGCCAGGGGTGGTTGCCCAGTCTGGGAGACCCTAAAGTGCTTTGCAGGGGACACGCACACCCCGGGATGGCCCAGTGCTCCAGGAGAGACGGGCTGGGAGGCCCTGGATTGGACCCCCACCCTTGGGGGTGGGCTGGATGACACCCCACAGGGCTGGCAGTCCCTTTCTCCCCGTCCACACAAACCCCCGTGTTTGGGGCCATTCCTCTGGGCACGTTCCCAGGGTTACTGAGACAGGGACAAACAGGTGGGTTCCCCCAGAGCAGCAGCGGCAATTCATCCACATTTTCTGGAGTTCCTGGTGAGCCCAAGGTCATCTTTTAACAAGAAAAAACCCACGCCTGGAATAAAAACCAGGGTCCGTTTTAGCAGCAAGTCCTAAGGGGAGGTCCAAGCGCTCGGCAGCCCCGAGCCACTGTCTGGTGCTATGGCACAGCAGTGTCCCAGGGAGAAAACGGGCTTCCAGTGGGATGGGGAATTGGCACCGGTGGCCAGGAGCTGGCTGGGAAGTCCCACCAGGAGTGAGTGCCCGTAGGAAGAGAGAAAATACTTGGTCCCATTTTACCGGCCGAGGGAAAGCCGAGCCACGTGTAACAGCCACGCCCAGGTCACAGCACCGGGATCCGTGGGCAGGGTGTAACCATGGGAGTCTGTCCTCAGCCAGCACCAGGGTAACAGTCACCTGTGAGGAGAGATGGGGTGAGATGGGGACAGCAGCTGCAGAGGCTCTGCACCCCATCCCAGCACCACCCTGAGGTCCCCAGCCCAAGGAGATCCCACTCCTGCCTATCCCTTGCTGATGCCCATGGTCTCATTAGCCCCAGGACACAGCTCAGCTCCAATGAAATGTCCTACAACTGGAAAATCAGCTTCAATCCCATAAAGAGACCTCTTCCTAAGGCCCAAAGTCTCAGGGACAGCAGAGTTTCCCACAATCACTCAAAACCAGTTGATGGGATCTTCTCCGGGGTGGGATGGCACTGGGGGGTCTGTCACTGGCCAGCCCCAGCCCAGCAGGAGGCATGGGATAAGGGACAAAGCATTCCTGGGACATGTCATGGAGCTCAGCCATTTCTCATTGCACCACATCCCCTGGGTCCTGCACACAGTGTGACCCACCTGCCCCAAAGTGCCCCCGAGGGTCCCTCACCTCCTGTGCCCACGGGAGAGGTAGTCCCGGTTCAGGGAGCAGAGCTGCTGCTCCAGACGGAAGATGCGGAATGCCAGGTACGAGGAGGACACCACCAGGAGGCAGATGCTGGGAGCAGAGGAACAAGCCAAGTGTTCAGGACCTGGTGGTTGAGCCCCATATTCCCGGTGTACCCCCGTCCTCCCCGTGCTGCCCTGGGCACTTACAGCACAATGAAGATCTTCAGGAGCTGGTAGTCAGAGGGTCTCAGCTCAGCCACACAGCTCTGCTCCACCTCCAGCTCCTCCTCGGTGTTTATTGCACTTTCTGAAAGGCAAACCCAGAGTCAGCAGCACAGCGGATGCTCCTGCTCCTCTGGCAATCAGGGAAAATCAAATATTCCTCCTTCATGGGCTCAGACCCCGCAGCCAGGAGACCCCATCCCATCCCCAAGGCCCCACCACTGAGTCTCAGCCTCAGCCCTGCTCATCTGCAAGGCAGAATTCCCATCCACGAGAGCAGAGGATGGATGAACACATATTTGTGGAGGTTCAGGCCTGGCACCCTGTGTGGAGCAGGGCACAAACCCGTGTGCCCGGGTCGGACGCTGCCCTCACTTTGCTTTGTACCATCCTCGGAGGTGAAGGAGCTCTCCTTGGCACTCAGGCTGCTGACAGAGGTCCGATGGATGCACTGGTAGTTGGTGTCTGGCAGTGACAGTGACAGCGAGGCGGGTGACACTTTCCTCCACTTGCCCTCAGGAACAATCACCTCCTGTGGGAACAGCCCCGGTGAGCTGGGCCACCAGCAGCGGGTTCTCCTTGGCAGTGCCAAGGATTCAGACTCAAACCCTACAGCATCTCCATGAAGCAGCAGCACATCCAAACCATCATCCCAAGTGGGAGCTGCTCCTCCATGATGGCTCCATGGGGATGCAGGTTCCTACTGCTATAGAAGGACCTGCCCACACACCCCACGCCTGCCCCAAATACCAGCTGCTGCCTCCTCCACCCCTTGAAGATCAGGGCAGTCACCTGGAATTCTCCATTCTCCACGTGGAATTCTCCATTCTCCACCTGGCACTGCCCCAAAAGTACAAAAATTGCCCCAAAAAGGCACCAAATCATGGGCAGTGGCAGCCACCACAGAGGGGTTCCCCCAACAAAGAATTCCCAGGGCTGGAACTGCTGAAGGGCTACATCCCTCTGAAGCACCAGGAGATGCTGCAAGCCCAGATCATTCCCAATTCAATCCTTGAAAAGAACCTTTAACCCCTGGGATGCCACCAGACCATGGGAGACATCCACCTGTCACTTCCCAGCACACTCCAATTGTCACCTCCTGCACCCAAAGGTGGCCCCCACACTCCCTGGATCCCGCTGAGGTTCAGAAGGCCTTTCCCCTCCCACCTACAAGCCATCCCACTGGTTTTTGGAACACCCAACCACATTCCCAGCCCGTTATCAATGTACATGGCTGTGAACACCATCGGCCAGTGGGAGCTGAGGCATTTTCCACATTGCTCTGCAGTTTTTATCTCTAAAGAGACCCCTGAGACCAAGAGGGCTGTGCTTGGCTGGGTCCTCCTGACCCTCTGTTCCTGCCAAGTGTGGGGATGAGGATCCCAGAGGAAGGTGACAGGCACACCCTGGTGTGGCCTTTGATGGCACTGAGGGAAAGAACTGACTCTGACCCTGTGAGCAGCCACTGCCAAACCCACCCAGGGGGCCTGGTGGGTGCTCTCCACCCACAGCACGAGTTCAAGAAGGTCCTTCCCTCTCCCAGAGCAGCCCTGACCCTCACCAGTGACACGGTGTCCGGCTCCTCCGACAGCTCCTTCAGACTCAAACTCTTCTTACTCGAAACCTGCAGGGGGGAAAGAATCGAGTGTTCTGATGCCACCTCTCCAACCTCCACCTGGGCCACAAAATGGAATTGGGGCTTTTCTGCCGAGTCCATGAAGGGCAGCTGCTTAAAACTTGCCATTGCAGGGATTTGTGGATGAAGAAGATCCTGGCAGAGGACAGGGCACTGCACTGCTGCTTCCCATCCCTGAACACCCAACACACCCATGACTGAGCTGAGGGCTCCTGCACCAGCTCAGCTGCCAGCAGAGGAGATAAACCATCGCAGGGGGAGGAAATGGCAATATCTGGGCAGAGCCCAGCACATTTCAAAGAAAAAGTCCCCCAGTTTGGCAACGGGGCCGAGTGACCCAAATTGCCGCCCTGGCACAGCTGGCAGACACCCCTCTGGGCGGGGCAGGGCTCTGGCACTGCTTCCCACATGCTGCAAAGGCAGGGAGAACAGCTCCCCACAGTCCCCCTCTCCAGCTCAAGGGCTGAAGGATGTTTTACCCCCATTAATTTTTTTTTTTTTGCTTTGTACCATTTTTCCTCTCCTTAAAACTTTAGATCTGGGCAAAAGGCAGTGATGTGCCAAGTGGCAGAACAAGTATTACCACCAGATTATAAATAATTCATACACACGCCCTGGGAAAGAGCAGAAACTCCAGGTTCTGCCTCATCCATGACCCAGAAAAGGCCCATGGGGACAGGATGTGCCCAGGGCATAGATCCTGCTCCTCTTCCCAGCCCTTGCTGCAGAACGAGAACACTGGGAGGTGGGCAGGGCTTTGGGAGCATTCCAAAGCCTTGGAGGTGGTGGTGAAGAGCTCTGCTCAGCCCCAGTGGGGAGCACAGAGCCCCAGGGCCATGGACATGTGGAATGGCCACTGGATGTGGAATGGGAGGTACCTGCAGGTGTGTGCAGACTCTCCTCAGGACATCGTAGACACTGTCACGGGAGATGAGGGACACGAAGATGTACTGCAAGAGAAAGAGAGAAGCTGTTGGGAGAGATTCTCCCCATCCTGAGGCTGGCTTTCCACAGGCAGGGACAGGCAGAGACATCCTGCCCTTGAACCTCCCCTTTTTCAGGAGTCGTGTCCCCCCTGCAGGCGTTTCCCTGTGGAGCTTCCCTGCTGTTATTTTTGCAGCCTGCTAAAACCTGGACCAGATTTTTTTGGGGCCAGTTTCGCTCAGCTGCTGTTCCTATGGGTTTTCCCATGCTCAGCCCAGAGAAACATGGCAGGAAATGGGGCTAAGACCTATGGAAAACATCCCCATGGAGGTGGGGGCACATGGGTCCACACTCACAGTGCCTGGTGCAGAGTCCAGGTGACATGCAGGGCAGGCACACAAGGTTTTGAATGCCCAAATCCTGCCCTGTGCCACCCCCTGCTAAAATCCTGCAGGAATGACTCCCTGATAAAATCCTGCAGGAATAACCCCCTCCCTGGCAGGAGGGGCTGACGCACAGTGCTGGCAGCAGCACCCGGGCAGGCGAGGACTCGGGCACGCTACGTCAGCTCACTGCAGCCAACAAGATCCAACGGGATTTAAAAGCTGGAAATTCAGCCCCATATCCAAGTTTTCCCCCAGCTCCAGCTAAACACCGGCCCAAACCCTTTCCCTGCTTGTGTTTAAGGAGTTTAAAGGTTTTATGTGAGCCTGGCAGGGATTTGTCAGGCCAGGCTGAGTTTCACTTGGGCTTTGCTTCATCCAGAAACAAAGTGAAATTCGGGAACAAAAGCAAAGCAAAGTGAAATTCGGGAAGCAAAGGGTGTTTGCCCTGGCTGGCAGCCAGCACTGGAAGCAGCAGGATGGGAATTGCTTTGTTCCCTGATCTCAAATCACATCCAGCTCGGAGCAGGGAATGTTACCTTCCTGCTGGAGTTGGTGGTGATGGCCAAGCCGTTGGGCAGCAGCCGAGCTGTCTTGTGCTTCTTTATCAGCTGCACAGAGACCACCGGGATCACAACCTGGAGGGCAAGAGGACACGGGATGGGCACGGCAAAGGATCACCAGTCAGTCTCCCTAAGACCCCCCCTGCAAGCCCCAGGAAGGTGGAATAAATGGTAGGATGTAATTTTTGCCAGGATAACTTCGCTGGAACCCTGAGCCTCCATCAGACATTTGTTTAAAGCATCAGGTATAAATAATTCAATCCTCCAGCCCAGTTTTAAAGGAAGTTGTCTCTCCCCAAGATCCCCGTCAGCCACAAAACTAATGGGGAAACATCAGATGGTAAATCAAGAAAAGCCAAAAGAGATTCAAATTTCTCCCCCCTCCTTGAAACTTTTGATCTTCCTTCAAACGCCATTGTGGCTGGTGGGAGGTTTTGCATCAGGGAATTTTAAACCAACCCAATATTTAGTTTGCCGAGGCTGACACTGCAGGTGATCAGAGGGGGAGGCACAGCCAAGCTCCCCCTTCCCATCAGAGGCTGCTGATGGGGATTTTGGTGGTCTTTGGGTGCAGGAGGGGATAAGCTGTGGCTACTGGAGTGAACCCCTCGTTACCTTGATGTCCTTCCCGAAAAGGTTTGCGTAGAAGCAGAGCCAGTTGGGGGAGATGTAAAGCCTTCCCTGAATGAGGATGTCTCTCTGGAGTGCACAGGAGCAAACTGCAGGGCAGAGAGAGGGCCATGGCGGGGCGTGTGCCAGATCCTGCCATCCCATCCCTGTCCCTCGCCCTGCCACCCACCTTTCAGCACGCTCTCCTCCGTCGGGATGTCCTTGAACAGCTTGTGGTACTGGGAGTTGTACTTGCTAGCGGCCTGAAAATGAAGCACAGCAAAGTTATCCGGTGACCTTGTCAATAAAGAGACCTTCCTGCAGGAAAACCTCCCCCTGCCCAGGTGGAAAACCTCCCTCTGGCCGCACCCGGGACCGGCGCAGGGGGGTCCCTCCGGGCTGGGCATGGTGGGCCCGGTGGGTCAGAGGAAGGTCGGATGATCCAGCCCCTGGTGAAAGCTGTGCCATCCTCCCAGACAAACATTTCCCGGGATATCTAAGGAGGCTGCCGAGCCTCTGCAAGGAGCCGCTTTTCTGCCGGCAGCATCCGCAGGCGGCTTGTTTTGCCCAGCGGTTTCTCTCCTCCTCCTCTTCCCTTATCCGGGACACGGTGACAACACTTGCTTTGCGCCCATCGTGCCGCGCCATCCTGCTATTTATATTCCCGGCACCACTTCAAAGCCAGCCGGCAGCCGCGGCGGGAGGCTCGGCACGGCGGCCCTGGAACACTTCTGTGGGGAAGGCAGAGCTCTGGAGCACTTCACCGCTCTCCATAAATCCACTCGACTGGTCCTGCAGGGCAGTTCTGCACCCCCTGCCCTCGGGTGCTCCCCGGGGATGTGGGGGTCCTGCGGCGGTGACAGCTGCTCCCTGAATTCCAAGGGATGAGCTGCTTTGCCAGGGTGTGAGGTCTGGCACTGGTCTGTGGGCAGGCAGAGCCCTCCTGCCCGCAGGGACAAGGTCACCTTTGCTCTGCACACCTTGTCACTGGATGAGCTGGGCCTAAGAGGATCAAGGCTCAGCATCACCTGGAGTTGGCTCAGACACCTCCCGGGGAGATCCCGGGATGGAGGGGGTGCCGGTGGGAGCATTTCAGGGGGACAACCACCACCACCAGACACCCCCTGGTACCAGAACAAACCCACTGCCAACCCTGTCACCCTCTGGACCCTGTCCAGACACCTCTGGACAACCAGAAAAACATTGTTCTCCTCCATTTTCTCCATAGGAAAAGGCAAAACACCACTTCCTGTTATTTCTTCCTCCTCCAGAGCATCTCTTGTCTGTAGACAGACAAAAACCTCTGCTTTGGGCATGATTTGAACAACCAAAAGGTTCAAACGGACAGAAATTGAGCTGCTCTCCATCAACATTTCCACTTTTTCCTTTCTCTAGATGGAAAATCATGGACGTGTTTGCAAGGCAGAGCACGGGCCACACAAAACCACCACCAGCTCCCCTGACATGGCAGGCAGGAGCCTCTGCCCCACACCAGGAACTGCCTCCAGCTGCCTCAGCCCACACCCAAGACCCCGGGCGGGCTCTTCCCAGGACAACAGGCTACAAAAAACCAGCCCAGTCATTCCCAAATCCAAAGACTTACCACTTCCCGGTGGCATTTCTTGATGTCCTCATCCTTGAGGGCTTCGTTCAGGCGGAGGCTGGAAGGAAAAACAATAATCACCAGGTAAGGAAGAGCTGCAGGTCTCTCAAACCCTCCCTCAAACACGTGTGACGCAACATGAGACACGGAAAAACACAAAGGAATGAACAGAGACCCCAGGAAGACACATTTTGGGTGTCTCCAGGATTTATTGTGGCATTGGGCATTGCTGAGGGCTGAGCCCTGATAGGAGACAGTGGAGGCACCAGACAGGGGTGCCCATACCCAAAACACATCCCAGCAGCAGCCTGGGACAGGTTAGGAGCTGGAAATGGGCAGCTTCAGCTGGTCAAGGATTCCTGAGGGAAAGCACAGACAGGAATTTGGGAATGTGCCTGGGCAGGAGGGTGGACTCGGTTTTGCTGTGCGCAGGGACATCCACCCACATCCATCCCACAGGCAGATGAAGGGACAAACCATGGAGAGAGCAACAACCAGTGGGAACACCATTCCCTTCCGAAACCCCTCTCCCCTCCCTGCTTTTATACTCTCAATATTTGAGGAGGAAAACAAATAAAGGTCCCCTTATGCCCCCCACAGCTGGCAGGCTGGATCTGGGGACTCGGAGGCAGCGGAAATTCCACGGCAGGGGGCAAAACCCCCTCAACCACAGACCCCAGGGTGCTGCTCCTCACCTGCCATCCAGAGAATCCAAACTTTTCTGCTTATGGGACACCTCCAGCTTCTCACGGCCGTGCCTGGGCTCGGGGCTCTTCAGGGGAGCTGCTTTCTCATGCATCGGCGTGGCACTGCAAGGAGACACTCGTCAGCCCCGAGGGGAAGGGAGAGGGGCTTGGGGCTCTAAATCTATTCCCTTCAATCCCAGCCTGCACAGAGACGTTGGAATGTGCTGCTCAAGGACAGCGAGAATATTTCTGCGATTTCTTGAGTCACATGGAGGCGAAAAAAAAGGGGTTTTTTTGCCAGGAACTCTGCGGCGCTCGCGACCGAGCAGCCAAGGAGCTGCGGCTCCCTTGGATAACATCCTCCAAAACACACCCTCTCCTCCTCAAGGGATGGAGGTTGGGCTGGGAACAATCACAGGTCTACGAAACTCCTCGGGGGGATGGAGTTCAGCCAGGGTTTGCTCCTCCTGGTCGGCAAAGCCGCGCCTTCCCAGGGCAGAGCCCTTACCAGGCACGAGCTCTCTCCTTGTGCTGCTTCCCACATGTTCCAGAGGGATATTTACCATCGGGAATGTTATCGGAGGTACTTATCAGCCACGGCAGGTAAAGCAAACACGGGCCGAGCGCCACAGGGATGTTATCACCTGGCAGGGCACCGAGGTGACGCTTCCGCCCTCGGCAAACCAGCACCGGAGATTGCCGTGGCACCGAGAGCCAAAGCGGAGCGCGATCCCAGGGGAGCGCGGCACGGCCGAGCCAGAAACAGCCACAGGCCTACCGAGAGGAAATGATTCCAGGGAAAGCTGGGCAGGGGGTGATGCCGGAGCAGGTGGCAGGATGAGCACGGAGCTGGAGCACATCCCAGTGCCCACAGTGGCACTGCGGCAGAGCCCAGGCAGAGAAGCCAAACCAAACTTCCTACACTCAGAGAGCAGCTCTTTCATTACCTGTATGTCCCTAGACACATCCTTCTCCCGCTCCGAGGGGATTATCTGAAGGGAAACCCATGGAAATAAACCCCTTAGACTCAAGAAGAGCCAGGATGGGGCACTGGACCCCGACAGCTGAGTCCAAACGGGCTGAGAGTTGAAGCCACGTGAGTCCCCAAGTCCCCACAGCCTCAGGCCCTGACCAAAACACTGTCTGGATACGATGGAGCCGGGCACAGGGATGCTCCCACAAAATACAGCATGTACACGGGTGCAGGAAAACTAAACACAAGTCAGCGGTGTCGTGTGGTTGGGAACAGGCTGGGAACCAGCCCCTGGATCACCACAGGTGGAGCTGGCACAGCCTGCACAGCCCCAGAGTCCAAGCACTTCAGGGACAGGATGAGCACAAGGTTGTGGGTTTTTTAGGAGCTCAGGTCAAAGGATGTGTGTGAAAGAAAAGGGACACCCTACTGACATGCAGCTCCAAAACACCACCCCTTGGCATCACACCAAAAGGCGTTTTCCCTGCCTAATCCCTCGGATACCCTCTGCCAGGTGATGCCACACTGCCCTGAAGCAGAAACTCCTCTCATGGAGGCACCAAAGCCTTCATCCGCCCTTCTGTGCTGGAAATGGGGCTCTGGCCCAATCTGGAGCATCCCTCTCCAGAGCTCAGCCTGCTCCAGCTTCCCTCACGTCATCCCTTAAATCCCCAAGCTCTTGCACTGCTTAATCTGGGTGAGCGGATTTATCCCTAACTGGGGCTGACACCGAGGGGCACCACAAAGGGATAGGGGGAGGCTCAGGAGGGGCCATCAGAACCACCCCCAGGTCACCAAACACACAGAAATCCCCTAAAATGAGAAAAAATTGAGGTTGGAGAGCACTTGGAAGTGCTGCACAGTCCCATCCAGGTTTCCTCTCCCCTTCATGGCCACCAGGGACAATTCCAGGGTCACACGGTCCCTGGACACAGTGCTGACACTGGGATGCTCCAGGGGGCTGTGAGAAGCATCCTCAGCCCCAGCAGGGACATGGCAGCAGCTGCCTTGTCTTTCCTTTCCAGATCTCACTCCATCCTGTCTCCCAGATGCATCAGGGACACAGATTTAAGGAGCACAGGATGAGAGAAGGTTGGGCTCCAGGCACAGATGACAGGAAGGTTTCCCTTCCAAGAGCCGCTTCCAGTGCCGGCACAGCGAAGAAAACACTTTCTACCAGCTCGTACTGTCACCCTCCTAAAGGAATGTGTTCAGCTGGAAGCTGCTCCTGCCAGAAAATCGCTATCCCAAGTGTCCCAAATTACAAGTGGAATAGAAGCAGCTGGAGCTCAGAGCTCCTGAGAGGAGGCAGAGCGGGTGGGTGCAGGCGTTCTCGGGAAAGGAAAAACAATCCAGCAACCTGCTGCCTCCCTCCCCACTACGGACACCCCCTCCCCGAGCACATGAGCTCCCCGAAACTTCCAGGCGAGTCCCAGGGTTTCTCCCTCCCTCGGGATCGCCGTCTCCCTTCCCTTACGCGGCGCTGGGATCCAGCCTGGAAAAGGTCCGGCGCGAGCCCCTCCGTCGGCGGGCGATTTTCGCGGGATCCCTTCCCCGCTGCCGGGGAAGCGCGCGGCGGAGGCCGGGGCGAGCCAGGCGGGGATCCCGCCTCCCAAAAAAGCGCAGGAGGCTCAGAGGCGGAGGGAGGCCCCGGCGGGCGGGCGGCCGCGGCCC
>WEIV01014105.1:134729-154424 GCA_013390005.1 Calyptomena viridis
AGAGTCTGGCGCTCAGGGCACGGGCACCACGCGCATGGTGTTGGTGTAGCCGGAGCCGGGGCGCCAGCCCGTCAGCACAATGACCAGGTCGCCGCTCTTGAAGAATCCACGGGCTTTGCCTGGGAGAGAAGAGAGAGGGGTCAGAGCTCAGGTCCCACCCTGTCCCCTCGCCATGGTGGGGACAGAGATTGTTACCCACTCCCTGAGCCACCGAGGCTGCCTGTCACACGGTAACAAGGCCCCAGCCTCCTGCTGCTCACCCATTCCTTCAACTCTGGATTCCCTGCAACACAAAGCTTGGAATTTCACAGCACAGGATTTGGAGTGGGGCTGGAGAACCCAGACCCTTGTCTCTCAGGAGTGGTGCCACAGTTCCATCATTCACAGCCTTAACACCAACCTCGTTTTCTACCCAAACTCCTTCTAAGGCAGCTGTGACAAACCCACCCCCCCATTTCCCATCAGATGCTGCTGAGCTCATCCAACCACCACCCATTTCCCAACGGGATCCGGTTACCACACAGGCAGCCAGTTCCTCCCTCTGCCCCCACCATTAACCCCACAGTGCCCAGGGCCACCCCGTCACTCACCAACATTCATGCCCAGGGTGACGCGCAGATCCACGTCCTCGGCCCAGGCGTCCTGTGCCGGGTCCTTGCAGAGCACGGGGAAGATGCCGCGGTACAGGTGGGCCTGCCGGGCCGTCTGCTCGTTGCGGGTGATGGCGATGATGGGCGCGCGCGGGCGGTACCGCGACACCAGGTGTGCCGACCTGCGGGGAAAACACACCTTGTGGAGCACCACGCTCCAGGCACAGCCAACCGACAGGATGCCCTGGACAGCCAGTAGGAGCACAGGCAGTCCCAGGGTTTTGCCTTCGCCTGCAAAGGATACCCAAAACTCCTGCAGGGACACGAGGGATGACACCCTGGTGATGGCCTCCACAAGGAGATGCCAGAGAGAGCCACTCACCAACCAGTTTGGCACTGCTGAATTCCCAGTTAGGGAACTGGGCAGATCATCACCTCACCTCCCAGTTTAGCAAGTGCCACCGGGGTGTTTTGGGGCCCAAACAAGCCTTCCCTTGTCTCTGTTGCTATGTTAAGCTGGCGAGGTGCCATTTATTCCAGCCTCTTCAAGCAGGCCTTGGCATCTCAAATGGGGTCCCTGCAAGTTTCCTCTGTTTTGAGGAGCTCATGGTTTATGGGATGGAAAGAGCCAGTGCCAGCAGTGCTCCCCAAAGCATGCCAAGGAGGAAGCCATCTGCCTCCCAGCCACCTGCTGAAGCAGCAAACAGGCAGGTTCCTCCACACAGAGCTCTGCTCCTCTGCCCAACAGGAAGGAAATGCAGCAGAGCCCGAAACTTATACTGGCAAATCGGGGACAGAGTTTTTAAAACGCCTTAAAATAGCAGCAGCACACTCTGGGTGGGGACTACTTTGCTCGAGCACTTTTAGGGAGAGCATCTGCAAACAGATTCAAACTGCAAGGCCACGGCTTCAACAGCTCCATCTTCCCAAGGGCCATGCCAGTGTCTCCACTAACTTTTGCAGCCTGGTTTAGTGAAGCCAAGCTTAGCCACACTCAGCTGCAAAGTTTGCTGCTTAAAGCAGGCAGCAGCAGCTACTCCAAGCACCCAACACACGTGCCAGCTCTCAGACAATCCTTCCCACGCTGTCCGAGCCGCCTCACGGGAGCTCCAGGAGATCCAGGTACTCAAAGGGTTAACTGAATCCACAGCTAAAAATATTCAAATACCAGAGTTCAAATCTCTTTTAAAAAGGTCAAGTGTAAGGCTAGAACCTCTGACAAAGATACATTAGAAGCACAAGGGTATCCAGAACTCGGTGGTTACTGTTCCCTCCTCATCCCTGCAGAAAAGAGGCTGTTCCAAATCCTTTTAAGCTGTAAGTTTAGGTGAAGGATTCATTGATGGTCCAGCTCTTCAGGTGGCTTGTGCCCAGTACACACAACCACACCTCTGCTGCTGCTTTGCTGCTTTACTGCTTTGGTGCAAATCCAGTGTGAGAAATCCTGATTTTCTTCCAGAAGCAGCCTGAGACTTATGGTCGGATGTGCTTTGGGAAGGGGCAGCCTGGTTCCTCTAGATGGAAGAGCTGATCCACGAGGCTCCAGCTCCCTTCTCACAACTGGAAGAACAGGTCTCTGCTGGGCAGCTGTCACCATTGCCGGACACAAATCCCAAACTACATCGTTCCAGCACGTCCCTCACCTGGGTGCCTGCCAGACACCTGCCTGTGCAGAGATTACTCAAAGGCAGGCACAAGGAAGTTTGGAAGAGGAAAATTTCCAACACTTTCCATTTCACTCCCTTAATAATCTTAAACTACACAGTCTTTCTTCACCCCTTGGGCTCAGGCAAGCAAGACTGATGCCTGCAAAGTTCAGCAAGAGACCAATAATTTGGATGCTATGAAAGGCCAAGGCCTTGATACAAAAAAAAAAGGGATAAAATATATTCTGTATTCACTGAACTTCTGCCTCACTGTTACATCAATAATTTCTTGCCAAGAAGTTTGAATTGAAGCTGCAACACTTATTTTCCCTTGGCTCTTCCAGCTGGCGCTGCTGGCAGAGCTGCCACTTGTGGCAGCGAGGGGAGGCCGGGCTCGGAGCTGGTGCCACGTTGGCAGAGGCCGAGGAACTGGGAGCGTACGGATGCGAGTCCATCTCCTGAGGAACCAGCACTGCAGGCAGGCCTGGGCTCCACCGCTCTCTCAAAGCCACGTTTTTGGAATCCTCCTTCCCCCACCCTGTCACGCAGTGGGCTCGACCTGCGGGAACCTGTCCCCTCCTACCTTCCAGACTTGGTGAGGACAATAATGGCCCCGCTGCAGCACTTGAAGGACGCTTCCACAGCGCCAACAGCAGCGGCCTCGGTGGGGTCACAGTTGAGGGGGGTCAGGCGGCGCAGTTCCTCAAACAACTGCCTGTGAAAGATGGCGGCTTCGGCCTCCCGGGCAATCTATAAGAGCAACAGGCGTTCGGGGTGACAACACTCACACCAGGCACTCGGGCAGCACGGGGCAGGGCGAGGTGCTCCCTCACAAGCTGGCACGTGAGTGGCGAGCCCAGACATAGCTCAACATGCCAGGGTGATGCCACAACGCTGAGCCACCCTGGCAGCACATCCTTGGAGAGGAACCACTCCATCCCCAAGGGTTCTTTTCTGAATTGCTGGCACCTCGCCCTGCCGTGCCCACACTCAGGTGACACTCATGCCAACTGCCAGGCACTCTCGCTCTGCTCCTGCCTGCTGGGGTCCCTCCCTGGCACAGCTCAGCTCAGCCCACAGTGGTTACGCAAGGCCGGCCGGGCTGAATGGCTGCAGTGTTAGAACGGAGCGTGTTTTTGCCATGGACAGGGCTGGCCCCGAGCCCCTCTCTGAGCCCTACCTGCCAGACTCAGTCAGGACTATCAGGGCTGCAGCTAAGCACTTAAAAGAGGCCTCCACCGCGCCCGCCGCCATGGCATCAGCAGGGTCCCTGCTGTTAACACTGAGGCGTAAAATCTCTTCGAAGAGCTGACGGTGGAACATTGCGGCCTCGGCCTCCCGAGCGATCTGCAGGCCCGAGGGGGAAGGAGGAGAACAGGAAAGAAAAGAAGGAAGATACACCAGAGGACCATGAGATCACGTTAATTTGCTTAATTATCACAGTAACGCATGCAAGAGAGTATTAAAGGTCAAGCTGTGGATGTTTTTGGCTCTCAGGTTGTGAGTTTGCTGGGGGGAACCCAGACTGGCACCCACCACAGCACAGGACTGGCGGGCCCCGGTCACTGGGCAGCCATTCCAAAGGCGGCTTCTGGCTGTATTCTGGAGTCCTGTCAGGGCAGGCAAACACAAATTGCTTTTCAAGGACCAGAGCAAGCCAGGTCAGAGTCAGACCGTGCTTTGTCACGGCTGCTTATGACTCCCTCGAGGGACTTGTGCCACCTACGGTCCTGCCCGCAGTTCCTCAAGAGGGAATCTCTGTGGCTTCCTTTCGTATTTTCCCAACACACCACAGAGCTCTGCTGGGAAAGTCTTCATGGAGACAACGTGCAAGCATTGCACTTGCAACATCAGCCCTGAAGGTGGGACACTGGTCCTCTCAGCTTTGTTAGATTTAGTTTAACTTCAGAGCAAATAAAGATTTAGTTTAAGCTGAGAGTCAATAAAGACTGAGTTTAACCTGAGAGCCAAGTTTCACCTCCGAGCGGGATATCAATTTCCCATTTGATAACGAGGAAATAAACAGGAACAAGCCTTCCTTATAGAGTTGTCACAATATGGATGTTGAGGTGTTTGTACAGTGCCAGATGTGACAGAGGCACAACTAAGGACTTTCTGTTCCTGCTGAGCATTGGCAACAGGTTCAGTTACCTGTTCATCCCAGCATCCTGGGAATCACCCACATGAAAGACAACTCATCTCAGGAGGCTGCCTTAGCCCCTGACAACCCGATAAAGAAGGCTTGCAGAGACTAGAAAACCATGCAAAGTTGATCTTGTTCTCAAGGACAACTTCATTCGGTTATTCCAGAAAGGGAGCAGCTGCAAAGCATGACAAGTTCATGTTTAATTAGAGACCAACTTGTCATTATAGTGAAAGCTCTGGAGTTAGAAAGTCAGAATTTTCCTACTCTAGCACTAATGATTTATTTTGTGTGATGCTGGGAATTATCCCTTCCACAGTTATCAGTTTAAGCCAAAGCAGTTAAGTATCTTATGTCTAAAAATAACGGGACACACAGGGCAGGCCGGGACAGCAGGCCGGTGCCAACTCGTCCCAAAGCAGTTTGTTACTGCTGGCTTTAGAGAAAATGGAGTATTTGCCTCAAAACACTCACTCTAAATGCAGGAGCTGGGAGCCAGGCAGTTTATCTTCAGCTCCTAGTACAAAAAAGCAGGAGCTCTGTGTAACACACAGGCCAAACCCGAGTTTAGAGGGGAGCCTGCACTCCCCCAGGTGTAGTGGAACATGGCAATACACGTGTCTGCTTCGGCAGTGGCTGCAGAGGGGCACAGCAATCCTTAACTCCATCCCACAGCTGGATTTGCTGGTGCAGGAAGGGCTACAGAGGGTTTCCAGTTGGTACAGGGGTGGAGATATCAGGGGAGGTGGGAGAAAGGGCAACAGATTGGCTGTTTAAGCCCTGGTCCATCAGACAGCACAGCCAGGGTGGTGTTTGCACACCAGTGTGGATCATGCACTGGAATGGGAAGCAGGAATCAGCCTGTCCAGTATTTGTACACTTGCTCCTGTTCACTTCAAATGGAAATATCCACCTGCTCTAGCCATGCTGCAGATCTCCAGACCATGGTTACTCAGGGCACTATTACTGGGCTCGACTAACACCAAGGGAATTATCTCAGAGGAAAGATCCTGCCTGTTCTGGGACGTGCTCCCACCATCAGAGTTGGCACCTTGCTGCCTGTATTATCTCACATTCAATAAAGTCAATCTATAGTTCATTTTCTGTACTGAGGGTTAAAGCCTTCAGTGTTTTTCCAGGGACCTGGTGGAACAAACACCACTATCTCCACATCTGCAGGAAGAGGGAAGAAGGTGCAACAGACCCTGAACTCAGGCTATAGGTACAACACAACCTGCCCAGGTCAAAGAATTACACCCAGGCTTCCATCCTGGCATTAAGTAAGGTTTGCTGCAGCAAGTTCCCAACTCCTGGTAGGAGGTCAACCCTTGAGATTAAGGGGGTGGAAAAGGAGGGGGAAGCTTTTAGATGCACCGTTAGCGATTGGCCTGGAAAGGAGCAGTCACTGCCCAGTCATCATCGAGTCATATTTTGCATTTGCCTCGTGCAACAAACACCACTCCATATGGAGATAAAAGGTATTTAGGTAACACACTGCAAACCAACACTGGCTGAGTTGATTAAGTTATAAAACCTGAATTGCAAATAAAACTGGTTAGAGTTAGAACTGGCCAAAGTTATCACTGCTGTGATTCACAGCACTGGTAACTGGGGAGCAGCAACACTCGTAGGTACTTGACATCAGGCTTTTATCAGCTGAAACTTGAAGCAGAGCAGAGGTTTCTGGCAGTTCAGGCATGTAAAAATATGGTGCTGTCAGTACTCATGCAACAACCCCCCCCCACACCGAGCACACACCAGGTGCTGAATGCAGCAGTGCTGTAAATCAGGAGCCTCCCCCACCCCCTCCAGTGCAGGAGTCAGCCAAAACCTTCCATTATCTTCAGATAAACTGCTTAAGCAGCTCCTTGACCTTGCAGAAGTTTAAGGCATTTAATATGCCACTGCAATAGGACTGTGGATGAAACTTCTATCAACAACAAAACCCCCTTTACCCTGCCCTGACCAAAAAGCAAAAAGGTAAGCTTTATATCTCAGAGCGTGGCAGAGCAGCTCTCAGCTCTGCCTGACAACAGTTTGAAGCACCCAAAGTGAGGTGCCAGGCCCTCAGGACCATGTTTGGTTAAAAGGAAAAACCACTCACAGTGGAGTGTGAGCAAAGAAGTGACGATTCTTGGCAGCCGGGCGCTGCCAGCTCGGACTGGGCACATTTTGGTCCCTGTCTGGCTCAGGGGCAGGGCAGGGCAGGACTCACCGCGTGCTGCATGCGCACGGCCTCCAGAGGATAGTCCCCCTTGGCTGTCTCCCCGGACAGCATGATGCAGTCGGCCCCGTCCAGCACCGCGTTGGCCACGTCGCTGCCCTCGGCGCGCGTCGGCCGAGGCTTCTTGATCATGCTCTCCAGCATCTGCAAGGGGACAAACCCACAGGGATCAAGGCTCTGCCAAAGGAAGCAGCTGCTTTTTTGTTAGTGCACTTCAATACTCCTTATTGGTTGGGCAGGGAGTGGGATGCAGCCTCGAGACTCTTCATGGAGAAGAGTTCTCCATGAACTCCATGGAGGAGAGTATGGAACAGAGAGGGGCCTGGGCCCTAAACCAGCTTTGATCTACCAGCAAGGAATACAACCCCTTTCATTTTGTACCCACTAGACTACTACTCCTTTTCAAGGGAGATTTAACCCACACAACACTCCCAACTTTCCAATTCTACTTTTCACCACAAGGCTTGGCCCAAGAAACTCTTTAGAGTAGACTGTGGCATTAGACACGTTTATGGAAAGCTAAAATCTAGTCATATGCTCCCAAATCTGGTTTGGGTTTTTTTTGCATCTGGAAATCATGAAGAGTAAGATCTGCACCAACTTCATCCCAAACAGGATTTCAAATGCTTTAGATAATGTGTACAGGGTACAATTCCACCAGCTTCCTAAACATCCACTCTTCAAGAAAGTGGAAAACAGAAGAGCTTTCCATGAAGTTAGCTCTTTCTAACTCTTCTCCATATAGCCAAACCTGGCCAACTCTCCTGTCTTCCTCAGCTTTCCCCAGCTGGACCTCACCATTGAGCAAACACCACTGATTTCCCATGGGACAATGCCTGAAGCAGCATTCCAGCTGCATTGCTATAGCAATACAGGAGAAAGAAGGACCATATGCCACTACTGCCTAAACGGTTTTTGCTTCCACAGCTTTTGTGCAGAGCAAGGACAGCCAGGAAACCAGTTCTCCAAGTGCCCGAGGACTGTCTGCACATGATCCCTACTGCTCCCAGAACAAGGAGATGAATCTTTTACTCAGTTTCATCTGATGCTGCAGTATGGGTGCACCTTCTAAGATGCCTGGAACCCTCAGAAAGTGTTCCCTGTCAGGCACAAATGTGCTGCTACAAGATGCCATGGAAAAGGCATGTGCCATTTTTCCCTGGAATGCGCTTAGTTGGCCCAAAAGGATCACACCACACGAGGTTTTGAGGTGCAAAACCTTCAGCAGGCACCCCAAGAGGTCCCACAGCCTTACTGGGGAGGACCCCAAACACTGAAGTGCCTCAGTATGAGCTCCTCAGCTGTGACCAAAACCTCTCAGCATCTCACACTCTAACCGACACCACCAAGCCATGACAGCTCCCAGTGTTCCCTCCTGGCCAGATTCCAGCCATGAGGAGCCAGCAGTGCATTCCCAGTACCTGAGTGGCACAGATGATGGGTTTGCCAGCCCTGTTGCAGCGCCCAATCATCATCTTCTGGGCAAGGAACACCTTTTCAGCCGGGATCTCGATTCCCAGGTCACCACGGGCCACCATAATGCCATCGCTGGCCTCCATGATCTCATCAAACCTGACAGAGAGACAAGAGCTGTGTTATCCCAATTGCTCTGCAGAGCTCCTTCCCATGTCTGACCTCCTCTGGAAGGGAGCATTGCTCTGGAGCGCGATACACCATCGGCACACCGGCTTTCCACAGGCCGTTTGTGCCCCTGCAATGCCAAGGAAGGAGGAAGAAAGCCAAGACCAAGGCACAGCACATATTCAGTGCTACAGAAAGGGAGTGTGAGCTCACTGATTTCAGTCTGACAAACCCCAAGCATCCCTGCCCAAAGCTCACCTGCGCACACCCTCGTGGTTCTCGATCTTGCTGATGATCTTGATGTTCTTTCCCTTCTCCCCCAGCACCTTCCTGACAGCGTGGACATCGGCAGCTTTGCGGATGAAGGAAGCAAACACCATATCCACGTTCTGCTCCACACCGAATTTGAGGTCCTGAATGTCCTTCTCGGAGACCGCGGGCAGGTCGACGGCGGCGCCGGGCAGGTTCACTCCCTTCTTGCTGCCCAGCATTCCACCATTCTCGACCTCCGTCATGACATAGTCCTTGCCTGAAACGTGTTCCCACAGTCAGTGTTCACTGGGAATCTCCCACCACCAGGTCCCACACACCCTCCCTGCCTGGGAACAGCAGTTCTGACAGTGAAGCACAAGATAAAAAGCACATCCCATCCCTCCACAGCATTTATGTACCACACCAGCTCCCAACCTACCCTTGGGAACACAACAGATTAGTTTAAAACAACTTCGAGGCCGTTCTCAGAGAAGATGCCAATTGTTCTGTGCAGAAGGTTGGGATTGCTTCCCCCAAAAAGGCTTCCAGGCTGCCCTTCTGCACACAGGAGCCCTGTAACACCAAACTGAGCACCCCAAAAGCCTCTCCTCCATCTTCCTACACAATGAGATTAGAAGCTCAAGCATTTTAGGCAGCACTATAAAGGGAATGTAATGGAATTTATCTTGCCTCTACATTGCCAGTTCAAGCTGGTTCTATCTCTAACCACGAAACTTGGGACCTGTGCTGTAACTAGTTAAATCTTGCTTTAAGAGCATGACTTAGCCTGGCTGAACAGGTTTTGATCATGATCACTGGCATGGCCCTGCCTCCCATTCCCCTCTCAAGAGGGGTTTTAGATGCCAGCCCAGGGACACCCAGTTGAAGTTAGTTTCTGGAAAGTTCCTACACTTGAAATAGAGGAAGTTTAGTTTTAAGTCTTACTACACCATCAAGAACCATGTCCTCCTTTCTCTAACACACAACAGCAAGCTAAAACACACGTTCCAATGAAACAAGTTACAAGGAAAAACCAACCAGGCACAGCTGGAATGGCTGTTACCCACCTTTCTCCTTCACCACCAAGGAAATCAGACCATCATCCACATAGACTTTGCTTCCAACGTCTACAACCTTGGTGAGGTTCTTGTAGTCCAGCCACAGTGTGTTCTCATCACAGTTCTCCATGAAGGCATCGTCCAGGGTCACTTTGAGCTTTGAGCCCTTCTTCAGCTCCACTTCTGCTGTGCCACTCTGGGTGGCAAAACATGTGTCAGCAAAACCAGCACACAACCACCTCCCAGCCCACAGCAGTTCACCCAAACTTCTGGTAGGTGTTACCTTGTTTCCCAGGACAGTTTTTGTCCTAGACCACAAGCTTAACAAACCAACTAGTCTCATGAGGTGAAAAAAGCGGGATAAAAAAAGAGCAACTTACTCCCTTAATGAGTCCAGTTCGGATTTCAGGTCCCTTGGTGTCCAGTGCAATAGCCACAGGTCTGTAGGTGATGGGATCAGAGGCAAAGCTCTCTGTGGCTTCTCGTACGTTCTTAATTGTGCCCTCATGATACTGGCAAGGAAAAAGACAAGAAAATGGTCAGGCTGTTTCTACTCTGCTGCTTATGGAAATGATCCCTGTGCACTGCAGATGCTGCCCAAGCTGACAGCTCTGCTCTCACATGCCCAGTTTGGTCTACCTTCAAAATTTAATAAAGACTCAGCTTCCAGAAAAGCAGAGTGTAAGGATAAGGCCTTCCTGTCATGGAGCCTGGAAGTTATCTGGCTGTGCCCTCAGTTCTGTTTCCAGAAGGACAACTCAAGGAGACAGCCAAGAAGCCTGGCTGAAGGGATTTTCCACCAGGACACACATTTGTCAGTTGAGGGGGGCTCACCAACCCCTAGGAGCAACACTTCCAAAAGCTTTGCTGAACACTTGCCTATTCAACATGGCAGAACATGAGCAGCTGGATAATGCCTGCATGGAAAGACACCTGGATGCCAGAAGAATGTCACACCTAAGCCACTGTCACACATGGCTGTGCTCCTCCTCCTGTCAGAGCACAGAAGGGAAGATGCCATTCCCTGCCCTGTCAACTCTCACACACACTTCCAGCCTGACCCACTATCAGTCCCACAGGTGGACAAGCTTTTTGTTGCCTCTTTGGCTTAAATTTCCCTAAATGATAATGGATTTGCTAAGAGGATGTTATCCTTGTAAATATTTACATTTTATTTTAAGAGCCAAAGCAATCACAGCAGGAGTTCAATGCTCTGGCTTCCAAACCTCCACATGTGTGAGAGCATTTCACTAATGCTGCCAGTCTCAGTTTTGTGGGAAATCTCCCATCCCAACTACCTCAAACGTGTTTCAGAAGGCCAGCAGATCAGTTTACTTTACTTGTTCAAACAACATTAGGAGATAACCTGAACTACTTACAACTAAGTTGTGCAACACCTGACAGACTTCCGTAGATAAGAAATACCCTTTCCCCTCTCTGTGCCCAGAGACTGGTGGAGTTTGGCCTGACCCATCTGGAATTCACATGGCTCCCTGAGGAGTTTGATCTGACTCCCCTGGAACACCTGGCTCCCTTTGACCTGACTTCTCTGGAACACCCAGCTTCCTCGTGCCACTCAGACACTTCAACATGAGCCCTGCACACCAACCTCAGTATCCCAGGGACAATAATCCAGCACCAGGAAGGTGAGGCTGGAAAAAGCCCATGCTGAAGTTCACATGTGTGCCCTTGGCCAGAGATATCAGGAGATACCCAATAGCTGTTTAGAACAGGAAATGTTTAGAACAGAAAAATGATTCAGTTTATTGATTGAGTGTGCAAGTTGAGACTGAGATGGCCCTGATCCTTCCTGGCACCACAGAAAACATGCCTGAACAGTGCCGTTAAACTTATCTGTTCCCCGTCACCTGGGATTTTTCCATTTTAGTTTGATATCAAGGACTGACTAAGCCTGACTTCCTCAAGAGTTATGTATGCAGAACAGGAATGCAGACAGAGCTGGAAGTAAAAGCAGTTTTTATTTTATGCAAAAGGGTGCCAGGCAGGTGCCAAAGCACCTCTGTTAAAGCTGAAGCCCTGTTAAATGCTTTGGGGTGGACATGAGAACTGCAGCATTTGTGACAGACAAAAACTCTCTGGAGCTTCACTGGAAACTGGGGTGTTTTGCAGGAAGCAAGAGACACAAACTTAGGACTGGCTATGGCTGATGGTCCCACTCTGCAGGAGATGACAGCTGGACCAAAGCCTGCAGCAACCCAACCCCATCTGTGTGAAATGTGCAATTAGACCTCGCCCAAAGCCACACTCCCTGTCCTCAACCTCAGCTAACAAGTTCACAGACCACAGCAGCCACTTTGCTGGGCAGTAACGGTGTGAAAACTCCCAGTTTCAGCCCAGTCACCAACTCCCTGATGTGTCACCTGGCCCAAGAGCTGCCCAGCCACAGGATTTGACTCCCTGGAGGCAGAGTTACTCCACATTACCTTTTCTCCAGACAGATTTCCCAACTGCAGGCCCTGCACTGACACTGTCCCAGGGTGTTCAGTCAAGGTCTGATGGTTGCCCACAGTTAAGGCAGTTCTGACACTGCCCTGCGCCCTTTAAAGGCCACGAGGGTGAGAGGCCAAGCTGTTACACACCACGAGGCTCATGGGTCAGTAAGTAAAGGCCACCTACAGCTGCTGCCGAGTGACATTTTGAAAGCTGGAAATGAGCCAGGGTTAAAAAAAAAAACTCAGCAGAAAGGCTCAGGGTGGCATTCCAGGCAACCTGGAATGAGATCCTCAGCTTTTCCAGTATCCCTAAGGATTTCAGCTATTTATAGCAATAAGGGCTTGTTTGTCATGAAGTGTTGATTTCTTTTGACCTTATTCTTCTAAGCTCACCCCACCACATCCCACGACCCTTCTGAGTGCCAGGAACACAACCAGAGCAGCTGGTGAGCCAGAAAAGCCAGGAGCCCGTTCTTCCCCATGGCACAGCAACTACACCCAATCACCAACACACCCCCTTCGAGACAGGGTTATTCACTGATCGCCTGTCTGCGAAACCCCAGCAAGGAAACAAGACCTGAGTGAACAACTGATAGTGTGTGTGACTCCCTGCTGAGGTGCAAAACAGCAGCAGCAGCACAGGGACAGGTGTTCTCAGCTTCTGCTGCTTCTTTGTGTGGTGAACAGCAGGATATGAGGAAGAACTGAAAGGTTTCATGGCAAACAGTTGGCACACAGCATCAAATCCCAGTTACCTGGCTCCCTGGTGCACAGAAGGGTGTGGAATCAACTTGAACTGTGTCCAAAATGGCTCAGAAAACACACTTAATGTTATCAGCAATTACGCAGGCTCAGTACGTACAGTGTGCTTTCTGCAGGAGCAGCTATTTCACCTTCCCACACCAAGGCTGGTCTGGATGAAGCTGGATTTCCCTTTTCCCTGAGGGACAGGGGCAGCAGACACACACACACAGCCTGGTCTGGGTATATCAGCTCAGACCCCACCCTTACCTCATGGGTGCCATGAGAGAAGTTGAGGCGGGCAACATTCATTCCAGATTTAATCATTTCCTTCAGCTTCTCCACAGAGCGGGAGGCTGGGCCTAGGAGGAAGAAACAGTTTGAACATTAACTTTGTAAAAATAATGAGGTAACCCACACACACCAGGCTGTTTCATGTGGAAGAGAAAAGGTAAATGGATACAGGCTTGCTCAGCGCTGCAGCAGCAAAGGTTGTTTTAACTTGCCCACAGAGCACAGCAGAACCCAAGCAATTCCCATTTCCCTGGGTACTGGATTCACTCCCAGCAGTAACACGGGTTAGGCAAACATGGGAAAGTCATATTCCTTCACCACACAAGCTCAGCCCTGGCAAGGGATGAAAGCTGGATCTCTCTCTCAATTTCCCTCAGAGGTTTCACCCAGGCGTGGGTTCTCAGCTGTGACTCTCCCCTATCCAGGAATCACTTACCAATGGTGCAGATGATGCCGGTGTTCCTCGCGATGGTGGGCTCCGAGTCGATGTCCAAGCGGCACATGTGCTCCAGGAAGGTGTCAGCCATGGCAGCGTGGAGCTGCTGGGTCTGGATGAAAGCGGTCCCTGCATCGTGGTGCTTCGACATGGTCACTCGATTCCTGTGTCTGGAAGGGAATAAAGCGGTGCCAGGTTTGGGAATCACCCCGACCTGCCCATCAAGCAGAGACACCAAGACACCCATGTGATGAATATGGAGGAAACGAGAAAGCTGCTACTGGGTCAAACTATCTTTATGTTCCTACTTGAGAGTCGTAACAGGCAAGACACATTTCTATTTCCATGTCATCCCCCACATGGACCACCCAAAGCTCACCTGCCTTCTATGCAGATGTTCCCTTCATAGCTTCTCTTCATTGCCAGTCTTCCCTTGGAGCTACACAACGCAACAAAATTCAAGCACTTGAGTGCACAGGCAGAGGTTCTGCCTCCTCCCTCCCAGCTCTCCAGTCATTCCTCCTACAGGCCTCGACTGCGCTTCCCATCCCGCCTGGGACCGGGGCAACTCGGCGCTGGCGTGACTGCGGCACACCGGGACACAGCAATCCTCTGCCCAGAGCACCTAATCATGGCAAAGCCCGCCTAAGCCTAAACCCCATCCTCTAAGCCTGGCCAAGCAAGCAGACTTGAGTCGATTAAACACAACACCTTGGCAGAGAACACGTAAAAGACTGAAGATTTCTTTAATACATCCAAAGTTCCTCTTTGGCTGAAGATGCTGGGGGTCTCCCCCAACCCCTGCACTGCCCCTCGCCCAGGACAGCACAAAACCACCACAAAGTTTAAAACTGGTTATTTTTTCAAACTGTGGATTAAAAAAATCTATCTGAACTCAGGCTGCTTAGCTGTACAGGAGCATCCCCACAAGAGCAGGAACAGCCCCTAATTCCAAGAGGAAGCTGAGCTGAAGCTTAACTGTCCACTGGGATGGGAGGACACTCATTCCCCAGTAGGGCAGCTCCCCCCAGGCATTTCTAATTGCAGTAGTTTTGTTCTCAGGTAGCAGTGGCAGCTAAAAGCTCTTTGTCTCCTGGACCTGCCCAGGCTAGAATCCTGGCATTCCGAAACCCTGGGTAAGAGTGATGCAAGGTGGTGGCTACTGGCATGGGCAGATCACTAGTTCTGGCTGCAAATATTGGTTTGACTTCAAACTCCATCCCCTGGGCACACGGGGGGTATTCAGAGCAGGCACGAGCTGCCTTCCCCTCTAAGATGTGCTTCTAGAAACGTGGGCTGTGGCTCAGCTAAAGGCAGGGAGAGCAGGGCTTTAGTTCTGCCCACCTCAGGCAAAGCCCCCCAGTAACGGGGCACAGACACACTAGCTCAGCACACTCAGCTCTGACAGAGGCTGGTGAACCCAAAAGCTGTCAGGGCTGAGCAGAGGGAAGGAAAGCCCTGCCGGTGCCGCAGTGGCTCCTCCCCTGCTCCTACGTGCGGCTCCTCTCGCAGGCAGCCCTGACTCACCATCGCCGCTGCCATGCGGCACAGGGCGCTCAGGACACAAAACCATAATTTGACCTGGCAAAGCCTCTTTTCCCTCAGCCCTGCCAGAAGCTGCTGATTCACCGGAGTCACTACAAGAAGGTCTGCCCACATGAAAAGCCCAACAAAGTCCCATTATTATAGGAAAACCCTCTGGGCAGCCCTGAAACATTGTGTTGCAGCCCTCTAACACTTGCTGCTGCAGCCTCTGACACCTGCAGAGCAGCGCTGGCTTCTCTAGATGACAAAAAAAACCAAGTCTTTGCTGGGAAATCACCTCCACACACAGGCGAGGTCTGCACAGTTTCTGGGAACAAGAGGAATACGGACCAATGGGACCCTGACACAGAAACTGCATCCAGATCATGACTTGGAAGTTTAGAACAATAGGCAGGTGCAGTCTCCCTGCCTCACAGAAATCCCCCACCCACTCAAGTCATTTGCATATATAATTTTAATCCCCCTAAAGTCTTTATAAAGAGAAAGGAAAAGTTCACTTCCCAGTCAGAGTCCCCTTGGCAAGATTTTCCAGCAGTTCAGTGAGCTCAGAAAAGTTAACCAGAGACACTGTGACCTTGTCCAGGGGCGAGAGCAGAAACGCAGGAGCCAAAAAGTATCCCAAACACCCATCTGCCCACAGCACTGTGACCACCAAAATTCACTTTTTAACACTCCCTCCTGCCTCCTATCACTGTGCATTTACAAGGCGTCGATTGAATTCTACTGGAATGACCAGCCTTATATTTATAACAGGAATGTCTGGCATTTCCCACCACTCTGCTTTTTTTAAAATCAAAACAGAGGAGCAAGGACTTCAAGGACACCTGAAAACACAGAGCACTCAGTCTGGGCTGAGTCAGGAAGGGGGGTAAGCAATACCCTACCAAAGCCTGAATGCTTCCAGCACTGACTAAACCTGAATTCCTTCCTCAAGGAATAACGATAAAATCCTCAAGTTTATTACTTGGGCTGCCTCTGCTTCAGGCAAGGTGTCTCAATGATGTCTGGTATCTCCCCAGCTCCTGAATATTCCAGAAGGAGCGTTTGAGGGACTGGTTTTGCAGTAGCCAGGTGACTAATTCCAGCCAACTCATCCCACGGGTCAGCTGAGAAAGCCTAAAATCGCTGCAGCTCCAGATGTGCCCTCGGGGATGGAGAAAGGAGAGGGAGCAGCAACCCCCACCCTGGGCCAAGTCTCTGCTGTTACCGGTGACAAAGGGAAGTGGAAACTCCAGCGCGGACCACAGGCCACACCGGCAGAGCTGTGTCACTGCCTGGAGGAACTGCAGCAGGGGGAGCTGCTGGGGGGGATGGTTCGGGATTTACTGCTCGGCTTCACTTACACAACCTCCCCGATGCTGCACAACAAGGCTGCTCACGCCCCGTGAACCCGGCCAGAGGCAGAAATGGTTTGAGTTAGTGCTTAGGGCAGGGTTATGAAACCAGGCAGGCCTTCGGATTCCCAAAAAAAGCCTAGAAAAACATGAGCTTTGCTCATTCCAGAAGCACTCCACAAGAGAGAACTCCAGCTCTGCCTGGCATCCCCTCTCCCAGGGAGGGCCGGTGCAGGAGGACGTGTCGTGTTATGCAAGTACAAAATGGCCACCCCAAAATTCCAGCCGGCCTGGATGGGACCCACGAGCTGGGGATCCCCGGGAGCAGAGACCCACACCGGAGATGCCTCTCTGGCTTTTTGGCAGTGGAAAAGGCAGGTTAGGCCCGCATGGCACCGGGGGACAGACAGCAGCACTTCCCCTGTGTGCTGATTCCTCAGGAACTGCCCTCCCTGAAAGGCAAACGCACAGAGGAGGCTTAACTAAAAAAATACGAGAGGAGGCGACAAGCATCGGATGTTTGGTGACGAGAAAGACTTATCTCGAGGGTATTTGCTGGACACACCTACAGGCTTAACCTTGCAGAGGACAAGGAGCCTTTCAGCCTGGCAAAAAGCACCTGGCCGCCTTCGGGCGAGCTGTAAAAACCTGCTTTACACGATAAAAAGAAGTTTGGGGGTACTTTTTTTACATTTAAATAGGTGGAAGCGCAGATCCCAGTGCTGCACCCCCACTCCGAGCTGGAGGTCGCTGCACGTGGCAGAGCCCCGGTACTGCAGCCCCATTCCCTACGTGCCATCCATCACCACACGCTGCAGCTCCATCTTCCCCTGGGAAAACAACGGGAGATAAAGGACCAGCACGTGCTCTGACCGGCCTGGGAAACGTCTTGTTCCCACCAAATTAAATTATCAGCTTGGCGGGTACAAAGGGCATTAAGGCCGGTGGTGGATCACACCGGCTAACAGCAAGAAATGAAGGTTTTAATAATATTTACAGCATCGGGTGGATAAAGGAGTAGGTAATTAAAAAAAAAAAAAAACACGCAGGCTGCTGCAGACTCCCCAAGGTCGTTCTCTAGTGAAAGCAAAGTTTCTAGGAAGGGTTTCACAGGCACAAGTCCCCGGTTCAAGCACGTGGCTCACGGCAGCGCTTCCTGCCTCCCACAAAAATCTGCTTAATCCGCTGATGGGCTGGAAATCCGCCGGCACCAGCCCGGCTCATTAGGCCACCAAACTCCTCTGAATTAGACTAAATTATGCTTTAAAAACGGGATATCGGGCATGAAATTATGTGCTTTGGACTGTTTTGGGTTTTTTTTTAAATTAAGCACTCCTGGTTGCACAAGTCCCAGGAGGTGTCCGAGTAACCAGAAAACCTCTTTGTGATCCTACCTTTGAGCCAAGGCAAGTCACGACGAGCAGCAGCAAAGTTAACATATTAACATCACAAAAACCTCTGTAAAACACTGATTTTTTGTTAACCTGGGCCTGGACGATACTGAGTTGCCTTATCAGGACAAAGCAGGTTTTTAGAGATCGCCGTCTACTTTTATTAGTTTGAGGAGACAGACGGGAGATTGCCATTGTCCACCGACAAAAGCACTATTCATGCCCTGGCAGCCCTGCAAAGAGGGTTTAAACACGTTTCAAAGGTTTTCACAGTTCAAGAGACTGTCCAAATCAATTGGATCGTGTTTAAGCAGGCACAATTACGGCAGAAGATTAATTCCGAGGGGACCTTTTGCTCCCGGGGGAGCCGGGAAGAGGCCGCAGCATCACTGGTGTGTGCAGCGAGCCGGACGCTGATTTAAGCTAAAGCCTCCCGGGGAACCGCCGGCTCTTACGTGAGTGCGGGCACGGGGGGGGCCGGGGGGGCGGCCCGNCCGCCCCCCCGGAGGCCACAAGGGCGGGGCGCCGGAACTACTTTCACCGGCGGACGCATAAGGCGAGGGGGGAGGCGCTGAGTCACGGCACGCGCCCGGCCGGCCAATGAGGAGGCGGCGCAACGGCCGCGCGCGAGGACGGAGAGTGGTTGCTCTTAAAGGGGCCGCGGGCCCCAACTCACCTCCCCCCCCCAACCACAGCCGCCACCCTTCCAGCGCCNCGTCTGCCTCTGACTCAGCCTCCCGGCAGCTCCTCCGGCACAGCCCGGCCAGCAGGAACCGGGCGGCTGCTGCAGCCGGGCCCCGNCACATCGCCCCCCAATTCACACACCCCCAGCTCGCATCGCCCCCCAATTCACACGCCCCTAACTCACATCGCCCCTAACTCAGACTGGCCCTAAATTCTCACCCCCGCAGCCTTCCAGAGCACTTGTGGGTCCTCAGAGGTCCCTGTGTCTCGGGGGCAGCGGTGCTGGGTGTTTTGGGATCCTGAAACCCTCCAATGGGGACACTGGACATCCAGTGTGGGTCCTCTGTATTGGGATCGTGTGGTCATGGTGCTGGGGACACTGGGGACACTGTGCTGGAGACGCTGGGGACACTGTGCTGGCAGCATGGGGACACCAGGTGGAGATGTTTGGGACACTGCACTGGGGACACCGTGCTGGTGCCTGTGGGGACACAGTGCTGGGGACATTGAGGACACTGTGCTGGAAGGCTGGGGACACCAAGCTGGAGATGCTGGGGACACAGGGGACAGCTGTGTGGGGACCCAACAGGGACGTCCTGTGCCAGGTCCATGAGGGCACTCCACTGGGGATACTGGGGATCCCATGCTGGAAATGTTGGGGACACTGTCCCAGGACCATGGGGACCTTTGGCTGGTAACTCATCACAGCTGCACCACACTGGGACCATAGTGACACTGGGGACATACCACTGACACAGGGACCTGCCACACGGATCCTGTGCTGGACTGTGGGGACACCGTGACACCCGTGAGGGACCCAAAATTGTCACCCTGTACTGAGGCCATGAGAGGATCCTGTACTGGAGATCCTGTACTGGGGACACTGGGGACTCTGCTGGGGTGTGGGGACATCATGGCAGCCACCTGGGGACCCAAAATGGTCACCCTGTGCTGGGTATGCTGGGGACCCTGTGCTGGGCAGTGGGGACACTGTGACAGCCGTGGGGTGGACACAAATGGGTCCTGTACAGGTACCGTGGGGACACTACTGGGCACTACTGGGGACTACTGGACCACTGTGGGGGGACCCAACATGGCCACCCCGTGGGGGACCTTGTGCTGGGCACTGCGGTGACACCGAGCTGGGACCAGGGGGACACTGGGGACCCGCCATCCCTGTGTGTCCCCATCGTGGCTGCCCCGCCCCCGGGGCCCCGGAGCCCGACCGGGGGGTACCGGGGAGCACCGGGGGGTGCCGAGGAGAAGGGGGGGTTCCCGGGGTGACGTCACGGGCGCGTTGCTCGGTGACGCGGTGTGACGTCA
>WEIV01014105.1:165528-177200 GCA_013390005.1 Calyptomena viridis
ACCACCCCGAAATGCAAAGACCGGCGTCGCTCTGCCCTCGCCCAGAGGCGACCGAGGGGCTCCAGCTCCCCCTGGGCTGCAGGGCTGGGGGAGCCACCGTGGCCCCCCAAAAAATCCCCTCTGTATCCCCCCATCCCCAGCCATGAATTGGCCCCCAAAACCGAGCCCTTGAGCCCCTCAAATCCAAGCCCTGTAGGAAACGCTCACGGCTCTGAACGCCTGAGGGTTTTACTCAACCTTCTTAATTTTTGTTGTATTTTCTTGTCCTTTCCCGACGTTTTTTTGTGTTTTGTTGTTGTTTTTTTTTTAAATTAATTTATTTATAGATATATTTAAAAAAAGCAATAGTCCTTTGGTCCCTAAACTCTAAGGAATGATATGACTCTGAAACAAGTAATCCTATGTCCCTGTGCCAGTGACAAGCAGGGGAAGCGTGTGTCCCGCCACCCTGCTCCATGGGATATATATATATATATACTTATTTATATATATCTTCTATAAGTCCAACATACTTTGATCCTTCTTTTTTTCCCCCAATGCAGGGAAAAAGGAAAATCTTGCCGTGTTTCTTTATTTTCCAAACAAGCATCCTCCAGGTGAAGTGCCCGAGGCTGGTCCCGTCCCACCGGCTTTGGTTTAAGAATCCATTTGGAGCCTCTTTTCCTCGTTTCTCCTGGGAAATCGGTAGCAGCAAATGAGTGCTTTAAAAAAATAAAACCAAAAAACAAAGGTAGATCGTGGCCCGGCTGCCCGAGGCCATCGGCCTTTTCCCGGTGAGGGATTGGTGAGTCCCGGCGAGCGGCCGGCGGCGAATCGCAGCCCCGGAGCCGCATCGCTCCCCTCCTTCCTTGTCTTCCTCTCGTTCCCGTTAAATAACAAACAAGACCAGTTTGGGAAAAAATTCAAAAAGGAAAAGCTACGACCAAAACACTCTCTTCTTCGCTGTTTCCTCCTCCTCCTCCTCTTCCTCCTCTTCCTCCTCCGGGATGTGTTGCAAAGAAAGAGAGTTACGGGTTTGGATACTGCACTTGGGGAAGGGGAAAGTCGTCAGACACCATGGGACACCCGACCTGAAAAAGAGGGAAGGGGCTGTTAGCCTGGTTCCTGGGGGATGGAGACAGGGAAGGGCACAAGGAGGGACCAAATCCATTGGGTGGATGGTCCCAGGCACAGAGATCCCTGCACACACTCAGGGATGTAACACAGCTACGCCTTGGAGGAGCCCACCCCGACCCCCCCAGGCATCGTGGGGGTGCAGCAGTGCCAGGCCCCGTCCCCCTCACCTCTCTGCTGGGGTCAGTAGGGTCTGTTGGCATCTTTTGGCCGCTTTAGCTGGACTTTTAGCCTCTTCATGCCGATCTGGAAGCCATTCATGGCCTGAATGGCCGCCTGGGCGCTCGTCGGATTGTCAAAACTGACGAAACCTGGGCCGAGGGGACAGAGGGCTTTGTCACCACAGACATCACAGGCAGCTGCTTCACCTCAGCCCAGGCACAGGAATCCTATGGGATGCTCCCAGTTTCGGGGTGCTGGGAGAGGGAGTTGTGGGGTGACAGCACAGCCTTGGATTGCAGGGGACTGAGTGACAAGCTGATGGCATCTTTGGGGACACCAAGGTCTGCAGGGACATCAAGGTGACAGGGTCTGTGGGGACACCAGCATAAGAGGGTCCACAGGGACTGGAGTGGCCTGAAGGGACACTGCAGGGTTGGATTTGTGTGGTCGCTGTGGTGACAGGGTCTGTCAAAGTGATGGGGATTGTGGGGACACCAAGGTCTGAGGGTTTGTGGGGACACCAAAGTGATGAGGGCTGCAGGGACACTGATGTGACAGGATCTGTGGGGACATCAAGGTCTGCAGGTCTGTGGGGACACCGGGATGGGATGTGGGGGTTCAGGTGACAGGGCCTGCAGGGACACCAGGGTGATGAGACCTCCAAAGACACCACGGTGACAGAGTCTGTGGGGACACCAAGGTCTGTGAGAGGGAGATATGGATCCCTGAGCTGGGAGACAAAGACATCTGTGCTGGAGACCAAGGAGAGACACACCCCCAGGATGAGGAGATGGAGAGAGATGGACACAGAGACACTGCAGAGAGATGGACCCCCAAGATGGAGATGCTCAGACCTCTGAGATGGGAAGTTGGGAAGAGCTGCTGGGGGCATTTTAGAGAGCCAGACTCCAAGATGGGGATACTGGGGAGAGCCAGACCCCTGAGCTGGGAACACTGGGGAGAGACAAGGTGGGAGAACGGGATCCCCAAATTGGAGACTGGAGAGAGCTCAGATGTTGAGGAAAAGCCAGAGCTCCAAGCTGGCACACTGAGGAGAGCTGGACCCCTGAGCTGGGATGTTGAGGACAGCTGGAGCCCCGAGCTGGAACACCAGGGAGAGCCACACCCTGGGACTCACCAAAGCATTTACTCTGGTTGGTGGCACGGTCCACAAAGACTTTGGCAGAGATGACGTTGCCGAAAGGCAAGAACATCTGCGTGAGCTCCGCGTCCCCGAACTCCTGGGGCAGGTGATAAATAAACAGGTTACAGCCCTCGGGACCTGGGTGACACACAAAGGACAGCACACGTCAGCCACGAGGTGGGGTCACCCCGGGGGGACACTGAGGAGCCACTGGCCCCCAGCGGGGTGACCCCACCCCTCACCTTCTCGCTGCTGCTGCGGGATGAGCGGTGCCTGCTGGGGAAAGGCTTGGCTGATGGGAGCGTAGGCAGTGGGATATGCTGCTGGAAGAGAGAAACACAGAGCTGAGGTCATGGCATCCGCCCCAGCCCCAGGAAGGGTTGGGACAGGGATGTCCCACGCTGTCACCTGCAATGACACCTCTCCTGCCCCAGGGCTGCTGGTTCTGCCCTTCCCACCCTTCCGGGAACGACTCTCCCCTGGGACATCTCCCAGGATGTTGGTGATAGCAGTGATACAGCCTCAAGGCTGAGGAAAGACGGCACTTTTGGTTGAAAAACCCCAAAACTTTGGGGTCCAAACCTTAATTTTCTATTGAAAGTCTTGATGCTGCTGTCAGTGCTCCTAATGAAATGGCTGCCAGGCTCATGTGCTTCCATTGGAGGCTTTGACTCCCTTCTCTCCACAGCCTACCTCCTTGGCCATCAGATTTGGCCACGTGATGAACATCTGAGGACTTCTGGTGTCTTGGTGTGGAGCTCTCCATCACCTCCCAAACCTTGCCCCCTCTCCTAGGTACCACTGCCAGGTCTCCCCCACAGAGTTCTCTCAGCCCCATGGGCATTAAAACTCTCTTTCCTCCATCCAAAATTTACATGGAGGGATGTTCCAGGAGCACATCCATGTTGGTGGGACCAGGGGATGGTGCTTTCACTGGCGTCACCCCCATCACCACCCAGGAGCTCCTGCCAGGGCACAGCACTCGGTGCTCCCCTAATCAATCCGTGCCCACACACACTGCCCCAATGCAATGTTCCACCCCTAGGTGACGTTCATCTCCCAAAAATAAGGGTGAGGAGCAAAGAGGGGAGAGAGGGAAGGAGTGGGAAGTGAAGTTTGAGACCTGCATAGTGCTGCATGCCGGCGTAGGCCTGCTGGAGGGGGTCTGCCACCGTGGGGCTTTGAGCTGGGAAGAGAAAAGAAAGGAGAAGGAAGAGAGAATAAGCCAGACAAAGCCAGGGATGCGCAGCATCCACAGGAAAGGGCTCGGCCAAGTGCCGCCACGGAGGGGCAGAGCTGCTCCCTGCCCGAATTCCCTCCTCCCTATGCTGCTCACACGGAAGGAGGGAATTCGGCAGGGATCGGCGCGCGGCTGGTCCATCCAGCGTGTTCCCGGGAAGGAAGCACTGCTGGAGTGTCCCGCGCGAGCCGAGCATGTGTCCCCAGCCCCAGGGGGTGTCCCCAGCCCTGGGGAGTGTCCCCAGCTCCGGAAGATGTCCCCAGCAGGGTCCCCAGCCCCGGGAGATGTCCCCAGCCCTGGGGAGTGTCCCCAGCCCCAGATCTCCCCAGCTGCGGGAGATGTCCCCAGCTCCAGGGGGGATGTCCCCAGCCCTGGGGAGTGTCCCCAACCCCAGGAGATGTCCCCAGCCGCGGGAGGTGTTCCCAGCTCCGGGAGATGTCCCCAGCTCCGAGGGGGTGTCCCCAGCCCCGGGGGGGGTGTCCCCAACCCCGGGGGACGTCCCCAGCAGGGTCCCCGGGCCGCGGGAGGAGCGTACCTGGGTAGGGGTGGATGCCGTTGGTGTAGATGGTGTCGGAGGCGGGCTGCCCGTTGGTCTGGGGGGGCAGCGGGCTGAAGCCGTTGACGCCGATGGGCGCGGCGATGCTGGGCACCGGCGCCGTGCTGATCCCCGGAGGGGTGCTCGTACCTGCGGGAGGGGGTGTCAGCGCCCGCAGCTCCCCCGAGGGAGCTGAGCAGCACATGGAGGGGGGTCGTACCTGAAGAGGGGGTGAGGGGGGCGGCCACCAGCCCGCTGACGTTGAACGCGGCCATTTGTTGCATCTGGGCGGCGGCGATGGCGGCCATGGGGTTGAGGCAGGTGCCCTGCGCGGCCGCCATCAGGGCTGCCTGCTGCTGCATGATCTTCGGGAAAGCGCGGGGGAGAAGGGGAAAGAGAGCGAGAGGCAGAGAGGAGGGAGAAGACGGTGAATTAGCAGCCCGCTCTGCACCCGCATATGGGCCTTGGAGGGATAAATGCCACCCACTGCCAGACCCGGGGACAGGAGGAGATCCAGGTGATGATAAACATGGGACCACACTCATCCGGGGGAGTGAAGCCCTAAATGGAGATACTCCAGCCCTGACAGGCATCCACTCGCTTTGGCATTGGTACTTTCATGGGCCAAAACAGCCCCCCCGTCCACGGGGCCCCCCAAAAACCCCAGGCCTGCAGCAGCTCCTACCGCTTGCGTGTAGGCCCCGTAGGCGCCGAACTGGATGGTCATGGGGTTGAAGATGCCCAGCTGCCCTGCCATCTGATGCATCCGCCGCAGGGTCCTCTCCTTATCTGTGTCCGCAAACTTCACCACCAGGCTGGACGAGGCGCCCTGAGGTGGGGGGAACGCGGGGCTGATGGCAGGACCCCAGCAATGCCCCCAGAATGTGTCCCCACGGTGGGCGCTGGCAGCATCCTCTGCAGTGGGGACACTGCCCAGCTTGGCAGCAACCAGCAATCGATGCGAGGTTTAATTATAGCCAGTTTTCCTCCCTGGTGGCAGCTCCCTGACCTCTGCTTCCTTTTTCCCCTCCTTGTTCATGATTCCGACCTTCGGCGTTAATTAAACAGTCCCTTTCTCCAGCACGGAGGGAATTAGCCCCGTGCTCCCACCTCCCACCCCCAGGGCTCAGCGCCCCAGCAAGGAGGAACCTTGGGGTGATGCAGCCAACAAATTGCCAGTCTGTAGGATTTTGATCCAATTAGACAGAGGATCAAATTAGCTGGTGAATGGATTAGGCAGGCAGTGCGGGGTTGGATGGGGCAGGGTGTGACCCTGGCACTTACCGGCATGGTTTGGCTGCCGTGCAGGCTGTTGATGGCAGCTTGTGCCTCGGCGTGGCTCCCATATTTCACAAAGGCACAACCTAAGGGCACAGAAAGGACATAGCACAGGTTGGATTTGGCCACTGTATGCCCACAGGGTGCCCACCTGGCACCCCAAAGCCCACCTTTGCTGGCTCCATCAGGCCCTCGGAGGATGGTGCACTCCTCAATCTGGCCAAAGGGCTCAAAGAGGCGGCGGACGTCGTCCTCGCTCTGCTGCTTCCCCAGCATACCCACAAAGAGCTTCCTGTCTTCTAAAAACAAAACCAAGCCCGTTGGAGAGGATGTCACTCACCATCCCATCCCCTCGTCACAAATGGTGTGTGCAGGGGAAGAGCTGGGTGACACTGGAGCACAGGAAGGGAGCCAATCCCACTGTGAAGATTCCAGGTTTATCACCTCCATCCTACAGAGCACTCAGGGTGGGAAAACCTCTCCTGTGGGGAAATTGCTGAGGGGTGAAGCTGGGATGAGCTGTCACTTCAGGGAGTGGGCCTTTTCCTGCGGATGGAGGGGCTGGCTACCCTGGCACTGAGGCGGGATGTGGCAGAGAACAAAGAGAACCCACAAACCAGCAGCAATCGCCTTCACATGATCGACTCACAGAACAACCCGCAGCCTCCGGCCGTGCCCGGGGGACATCAATAACCCAAACACAGGAGAAGGGAGAGTAAATAATGAGAATTTCATGATTATTACCAGCATCTGTCTTGTGCGGCCGCGCGCTCCCGCCGCACGCTAATGGCATTTGACAAAGAAAATAAGGTGCCCTGTCAAGACCGTTGCCGGGGAAATAAATAAATAATGGCAGGAGGCGATGAATGCTCCGTCCGTTAAGGTACCAGGAAAATTAGTTAAGGGAATAGGGCTCGTGTGTTGTCTAGTTAACCATAAACCATCTCCCGGCGAGGGCGGCTGGGGGGAGCGGGCTGGGCAGCCCAGCGTCGCCTCTCCGGCGAGGGGGCCAGAGCCGGGAGCCCCAGCTCGCCCATCGATTTTTAATCCTTCACCAATTACACTCGGTAAGTGGGTAATTTATTTGCCAGGTCCCTCTGGGACGTGCCGGGCCCAGCTCTCGGCGTGTTTAATAACAGGGTTGGAATAGGTGGGTGTTTACCCCGGCCATCCTGCCGAGGGCAGGCGGCCCCACGGGAGCATCCCGTGTGTCTGAGCACACCGACCTGCCCAGCGACACAGCAAATGGGGGATTTGAATCCAGTTCCTGTGATTTTGCCCAAATTATCACTTCATCCTGGAAACACTGCAGCCCCATGAGATGCAAACACCCCCGGAGAATTTCGGGATGGGGAGATGGCAGTTTCTGTTTGAGCGGGGCTCGGGCCATGTGCAGCCAATTCCTGTGCCCTGGCTCTGCCGAGGGCCCTGCAGGCAGCTCCGGGCAGGAAACTGGGTTGTTTGGTAGATAAAGGCAGAGTGGGAGCGCTGACGTTCTGCCCCCCAGGATATCAGGATGCTCACGGTATGATGTCAGGACATTCCCAGGATGATGTCAGGATGTCCCCCTCAGCTGGCAGGGCAGGGAGAGACAAGATGGTATTTGCTCTGTGCTCAGGTTTGGATGCCACCAGCAAAGGCAGCTCCTTTCATGGATTTATCTGCAAACCAAACTCCCCACGGCAGCCCCCATGATAACACCATGCCCGCATTTTCCTCAGGTGACCCCGTGCCCCCCTGCCCATGCCAGGCAGCTGGGGAATTGGAGACCTACCTCCTCGGCCCTCGCTGTCAGCCGGCTTCACCTGGATGGGGCGGTTCATCTGCAACACACAAGTGGGAGCAGGCGGTCAGTGCGGTGCCCCCTGAACCCTTTCCATGGGAAGAGCAGGATTTGGCCCTGGACTGGCACAGGGAGCCGGGCACAAGGGGAGGGACCTGCAAGAACAGATCCGTGGCTCGTGGCCACGCCGCCCCGAGGATGCCACGTGCAGAGGGCGATGCTCCGGCCCCAGGGATGGGCACCCGGTGCCGCAGGCGCCCGCCGGGCCAACGGTGCCAGGCTTGGCCGCCTGCCTGCTTTCCTCGACTGCAAAGGACTGCAGAGGCAGCAGCAGCACCCTGCCGGTCCCGGCCCCTCCGGCACCACCGCCCTCCCTTCCCCAAACCTCACCCAAATTTGGCCTTCTCCTTGTCCCTGCAAGTGTGACACGTGTGTGCAGCAGGACAAGCCGGGCGGGCACACACATCCCTGGCCTGCTGCCCCATGGAGCCATTTCTCCTCCTCTCTCCCCCTCCTTTTTCCCCTCTTTTAGCCGAAAAATGCTACAATTATGGCCGTTTCCATGACAACAAGCGTGCTTCCCCCGCGATGCTGCGGAGCCCGAGCCATGTGCTCGATGGGGTCGTCACGGCAACGGCAAGATGTCACGCATGACGGCGCGGGGGTGTGCACACGGACACGCCTCGAGCACACACACGGCAGTCACCCCCACGCGTGTGCACCCCCATCCCAGGCTGCCCCCACTGCACCCCTAGAGGGGGTCCCCAGATTTCGTGGCTGAGTGGGGGCAGAGCCAGTCCCCCCTACACTGGGGTGAGGAAGAGGATGGGTAAGAGAAAAGAGGAGGGAGGTTTCCACAGCAACCACCTCGTCTCCAGGGAAACGTGGAGAGAAATGTCAGTGCAGAGCTGGGGATGGTCCAGGGAAGGGATTGAGTCCCCAGGAGCCACAGGGTGGCACAGGGTGGCACCAAGAGACACCTCATCCATCCATGTCACCAGTCCCCCAAACATCCACCCTGTGCAGGGCAGGATTTGTCTCATCCCAAAGCCAGGAGGCTGTGACAGCAACTTAAATCTAAAACCAGCACACCCTGTCCCTGCCGTGGCCGGGAGGAGGGAACTCCAGTTTTGGGGGGGCTGCTCTCCCTCCACTGACCTGCCAGCCCCATTTACCAGCGCGATGGCCTTTGCTGGAATAAATTTCCCGTGCCCGCTGCTGTATGCTTAATGTAATAAACCCAGTGAGGATGATTTAGAATAACATTTACGGAGCCGCAGAGTGTCATTTTGATGTGTCTCCCGTCTCCGCTCGCCGGTTATTAAACTGTATTGATTCCCCGGGAGCGGCTGATGTTTATAAATGTCAGGCCTCGGGGACTGGCTAACCTACCCCAGGGCTACTGCACCGTGCCGGGGAGAAACCTTTGGACACCCCCAAAAGAGGGTTTTGCACCCTTGGCATCACCATGTGCCCACCACAGGGTGCTCGGTGACCCCCTGCACTGGGTCCTGTGGCACCCAGACCTCCTCCCATGCCTGGCTGTCCCCACAGCACTCCTACACCATGTCCACACTGTCACCCACTGCCCTTCATCCATTTCGCCCACCCCAAACAGCCATCCAGGCATCTGCTACAGACACCCATCTGCCCACCCCAAAACACCCATCCATCCATTTGCCCCTGCCGGACACCCACACAGTCACCCATACACCCATCTCCCCCCAGGATTCACCCATCCATCCCTCAACATCCATTCCCACACCACCCATCCATCCCCATAGCACCCATCCATATCTCCAACACCCATCCATCCCCATAGCACCCATCCATATCCCCAACATCCATCCATCCATCCATCCATCCATCCATCCATCCATCCATCCATTCATCCATCCATCCCCATGGTACCTACACTCACTCATCTATCCCCATATCCCCACCACCCACCTTTCTGACCCCACAGCCACACATCCACCCTTCAAATCCCACCCATCTCCCCCACTCCAGGGACCCGGTGACACCCCCAGGGTCCCAGGAGACCCTGCCTGGGGTGTCCCAGCACCCACCATCACTGTCAGCCCGCAGAGCCCCAGCTGTGGCACCCCATGGCCAAACCACTGCTGTCTCACAGCCCAGGGGGTCACCATGGGTTGCTGAAACACCTCCTGACTGCTTGGGCACTGTCCTGCAGCCAAATCTGGACCCCCCAGCTTTGTGGTCACTGGGGAGACCAGCCCACAGTGAATCACTGCCACGGGGGACAGGGTCACTTCTGGCCTTTGTTCCTTCCTTGGCACCACCCTCCTTCTCCTCCTCCCAAACAACAGCTGGAGGATCCAGGAGGCCACCACGCATCCGAATGAGCCAAGACCGGGGTGGCGGATGATGGTGGAGCAGCAAACACCCATGGGAGCCCCACATCACCCCGGGGCTCCCAGGCAGCCAAAACTTGGTGCAGGGAGACAAGAACCGGGGAACAGGCAGTCCTTCCATCACAAGAACACCCTGCCAGAGCCCTGGGGGTGACCCACAGCGAGAGGACACAGCCAGCCTGGGGACAGCCACACCACCTCACAGCCCTGCACGTGCATGGCCACCCCTGCACACTCCCCACACAGCCACACAGCCCCTACAGCCACATGCCCACACACCTCTGAGCACAACCGCAGAGCCCCCCAGCACCCTCCACACGCCCCCTGCCCCGGCACAGCCGCACTCGTGCCCACGCAGTGCTGCACAACCACACATCTGCCCCAGCCCCGCTGTGCACCCACCGCACCCAGCCCACCTGCACCCGCACGCCCTGGCAGCACCCACAGCACCCTCCCCACGGCCATGGATCCTGCACGCACCCCGGGGTGCACAGCCACACCAGGGGCACAGCGCCCCTTGCCTCAGTTTCCCCGTTGTGGCTGCAGTACCCCCAGCGGGACCTCTGTGGACACACCAGGACACTGCCCTGGATGGCCATGGCACCCCCCAGCAGCACCTACACCCCATGCCCAGCAGCACCCACGCACACCTGCGCACACCTGTGCACACCTGAGCGGGTCCCAGCACACCCCCAGTGCACATCCCAGCAACCCCTGTGTGCACATCTGCACTCTGCTCACACCCGGTGTGCACACACACCCCTGCACACACTCACACCCCACTGCCACCACTCCCCCGGCCCACGTGCACCCACACCCACACCCTGCCACCATCACTGGGGGCAAAGACACCCTTGTCCCTTTTTACATACACACACACAGACACCGACACACTTGCACACCTACCAACACCCACCTGTGCACACCCTGGGGCAAAGCTGTACCCTCCCAGTGCATACCCCCCCTGCACACTCGGGGGGCGCAACACCCCCCGAGCACTGCCCCTTGTGCACCTGCAACCACACACACACAAACCAGGGCGGAAAAACACACCCTCCAACCAACACACTGACACCGAGCCCATCCCCGGGGGCTGATACACAGCCTCACCAACACAGGCGTGCACACTCTCCATCCCTGCCTGCAAATACACCCTGCTCACCAACACACCCCAGCACTGGGTGCAGCTACACCCTCCTCACCGACACCCGCACTCACACACAGCCTTCCTGCATGCAGATACATCTCTTCACCAACACCCCCCTGCCAACACCCTGCCCATTCCTGGGTACAGATACACCCTCTCAGCAACAGACACGCACAAACACTGTCACAACCCCCATCCCTGAGTGCAAATACACCCTTATCACCAACAACAACCCTGCCAACACATGCATCCCATCCCTGGGTGCAGATACATCCTGCTCAGCAACACCCACACACAGCCCATCCGTGGGTGCAGATACACCCCCTCACCAACACCCCTCTCTCCCCATCCCTGGAAGCAGATACATCCTGCTCAGCAACACCCCCACTCACACACCCCTTCCATGGCTGCAGATACACCCTGCTCAGCAACACCCTTCCATCCCCATCCCTGGGAGCAGATACACCCACTCTCCAACACCTCTCCATCCTCATCTGTGTGTGCAGATACACCCTGCAACACCCACATCCACACACCCCAACCCCGTGTGCTGATGCACCCTGCTCAGCAACACCCCTCCATCCTCACCCCCATGCTTGTGTGCAAATAACACCCCGATCACAAACACTGCTCCATCCTCATCCCCATCCCTGTGTGCAAATCACATCCTGATCACCAACACCCCTCCATCCCCAGCCTCAGCCCATCCCTGGGAGCAGATACACCCCTCAACCAACACCCCTCCATCCTCATTCCTATCTCCATCCCTGGATTCAGATACACCCTGCTCGCCATCACCCCCGCTCACACCCCCCAATCCCTCTGTGCAGATACACCCCCTCACCATCACCCACTGCCAACACCCCTCCATGCCCATCCCCGGGAGCAGATACAG
>WEIV01014105.1:183471-203375 GCA_013390005.1 Calyptomena viridis
CCTCCACCCCCCTGCACCCCTCGACACCCCCATCCTCCTCTTTGCCCCCCAAACCCAGCCAGGGACAGCCAGGGGGCTGAGTAGCCCCCCACTTTCCCTCCGCACCCCTCAGCAGGTTCCAGAGTTTATACCCCTCTGTTCCCCAGCTAAGATCAGGGTTTAAACCCACAGAAAAAGCTCGAAAAGGGACAATTTGGACACTTTGCTGGGTTTTTCACCTCCATGGATCCCACACCATCCCGGTTCCCCCCCGGGGCTGCCCTAGATGGGGAGGGAAGCACCTCCTCCTGCACCCCACGTCACCCGAAAAATCTGTAATTAGACCGAGCGGCTTTAATACCTGGTGCGGTCGTTAATTAATTAATTAGTCCCAGAGCAGCAGCGGGGGGTGCCCGGCTTCCCCAGCATGCTGTCACATGTGTGCAGCTGTGTGAGTGTGCAAGAGTGGTTTGTGTGGGCACTTGGGTGTGCAGAGGTGCTCTGTGTGTGTGCAAGTCCACACAAGCACGTGTGTGTATGTGCAAGGGCATGCACAGGCCCCTGTGTGGGGGCATTTGCACCTGTGTGCAAGTGTGCACGTGTGTGCAAGCATGTACAGCAATGTATGTGTTTGTAGGGACCCACAGGCATGTGTGTGCAAGTGTGTGTGAGTGCACGTGTGTGCCAAGGACCCATAAGCACGAGTGTAAGTGCAAGGACCCACATGCACATGTGCAAGTGTGTGCATGTGTGTGCAAGTGTTTGCATGTGTGTGCATGTGTGCAAGTGTGTGCAAGGACCCATAGCTCGTGTGTGCAAGCATATACATGAGTGCACAAGTGTAAGGATCCACATGGACGTGTGTGCACGTGCATGTGTCTGCAAGGACCCATGTGCATGTGTGTGCGAGGACTCACGTTCACATGTGTGTGTGCACACACAATGCACACACCTGTTTACAAACACATACACGATGCACACACGTGTTTACAAGCACGCACGACGCACACACATTTACAAACACACGACGTGCACGTGTTTACAAGCACATACATGATGCACACACGATGCACACACGTGTTTACAAGCACGCACACGATGCACACACACGTTTACAAGCACACACGTGCCCGTGTGTCCCAATAATCCCCCCTGGCCGGTGCCAGCGCCCACGGGTGCGTTGGGAGCACGATCCTGCCGGATCCGGGGGCTCGGCGGCTGCTCCTCGCCGCCGCTTGGGTTTATTTTTAAACCCGTTGGCCCCGAGTGATTCACACACTGCCTGTTCCCTGTTCCCTGCTCCCTGGCAAGTTTTACGCGACCAAAATAGATGTTCTGGAAGGAACGGGCCACCCGGCGATGCCGTGGCAGGGAAAGCGGGGTGCTCCCGGGATCCCGGCCCTGCCAAGGCTGGGAACGTCACTGATCCACCCCCGACAGGGTGGTTTTGGGAGGATGCTGGTGCAGACACCCTGGAAAATGGGACCATTTGGGGGTGATGTTTAATCTGGATCACAATACCAGGATTTAGTGGAAGATGCCGGGTTGGGGGATCCTCCAGGGAGCATCCCAGCCCCTGTGGGCTCTCGCATTTGGCTGAGGGTGAAAGGGAGCCTGGCAAGGCAAAAGGACAAGTGGAATGAGGGTAGGGAGTTGGGATGGGATGGTGAAGAGCCTCTCTGCACACACAGAGCAGCATCTGGGGAGCAGGAAACCATGGTCAGGAACGCAGCATCCCCCTTGGGAACACAGCACCCTTCCCAGGGCCAGGGTCCCCCTTGCCCCCAGCCTCACCAGCAGCAGCTCCCTGCAGTGCCAAAAGCATCCAGGCAAGGTACGACTTTAGCTTTGCTGGGGGAAAAAACAAAAGGGAAAAAAATCCTACATTTAAAAATAGGAGGCAGTAATAACTATTAATTCACTATTTTTAATTCAAAGTTCAATCATAAAAGGTTTCCAGCCATAACAGTGGATCTCACTCAGTTAAGACCAAGACACACACACACACCAGTCCCATTAAGCCAGGATTTCTCTCTGAGAAATTCCAGCTTTCAGCTGGATGCCGCTTCCAGCACAGCAAGCCCAACCATCAGAGGACAACAATCACACCTATCCCAGTCCTATGGGACAGCAGCACCACTGGTTTCTTCCGCAAGGAAAACACCATCCAAAGAAACCCCTCTGGATGGAGGACTCCAGAGGAGGCTCCTCTGGAGCTGAGCTCCTCACCCCGAGCAGGAGGGTGGTCAGTTGGCCAAATCCTGAGCAGAGGTGACAGCCTGAAGAGCTGAGCAGTGATTCCATAACATCCATGCACCACTCAGCAGGTTTGCAAGGGCTCCTTGGAGAGGCTCCAGGGTACCATCTGCCATGGAGAAGCCAGAGGAGGTGGCAGCAGCCAGGGTTTGGGGCAGCAGAGGTGGTGGCTTGCAGACCAACGTCCTGCCTGGACATTGGAGAGAGAAGGGACAAGGACAGGGACCCACAGCACAGCGTGACTGCAGAAGCAAACCCTGTGACGGCAGCAGAGACTAAGCAGTCTATCCAACTGAGCAGGCACCCTGCAGGCTCTGGAGTCACTGGGAAGATGCTGCTCCACTGGCATCTCTGGAGCAAGCCCTACCTGTCTCTTGCTACGAATAACCCTTGCACAGTCTCCCAAACCCCAGCTGAGCAGGAAAATGCACCTTTTTCCTCTTTGGGGTCATTTATTTATAGATTTAAAGAAGTAAAAATAGAAAGAGAGGCAAAGAGTGCATACCAAGGCAAAATAATGTTCATTGCAACAAAGCCAGAGCAGAAGGAGTGGGAAGGGGTCCCTTTCCAAAAGCAGCAGCTTTTGAGGGGAGGGGGATCCTTCCTTCTGTGTGCACAGTGACTGAGGGCAGACACTCCCTTCAGACCCCATCAAATTCATTTTCACAGTATCCTATATAAAGAGGCTCCGCCTGGACACCACGCCTGGGAAGAGAACAGAAAGATGGCATCAGGGAGAGGGCCCAGGCAGAGCTCACCGCCGGGTTTGAGGGGCCCCAGGAGAGCAGGGTGGCCACGGGTGCCCAGTTTCAGGAGTGAAAAGGAGGGAGAGGTTTTCATCCTGCAGTTTTTGTTTATGTGTGGGAGCACGGGGTGAGGACAGGTTTCCTGGGGAAGCTGGTGCTGCAGGAGGGGTGGCAGTAGCTGACAGACCTCCTCCTCCTCCCTCAGCACTAAGCCCTCTTCTCGCCAGAGCCACCAGCCCACGCCGGCAGCAGGGTCCTGTCTTCCATCACAGCACAAAGCAAGCTCTGCCCATGCACCAGCAGCAGGAAAATCAGGGCTTTCCATAAGAACAATGGTAATTTTGCAGCAGGGAAAGCCCTGCAGCCCCACTGCCCTCCCAGGGCCGTGCCCAGAGGGGGTGGCAGGGCGTTACCCGAGCAGCATGCAGCGGAACTCCGACAGCCGGGCATAGGCATCCTCCAGGTTCCTGACGGTCCTGTTGCTCCACAGTCTCTCAGCTATGGCCCCAGCTCTCGGCCTTGAGGACAAAGGACAGGCAGGCAGGTCAGGGAGGAGCTCAAAAGCTTCTCACACAAAGCCCTGAGCTCCCAAACACTTTCCTGACCAGCGTCCCTCCACACACAAAGGCTTCTGTGTGTGCAAAGATCCACTCCCGGACACACACGGGTCAGGAGCAGACCAGGGTGACAGGACAGGCCAGTGTTAAGCACGTCCTGGTTGCAGCAGCAGGTTGTACAGGGCACTTCACAGCCTCACAAACCCTCGTTTCAGCCTCGGTGAAGCTGTGACCAGCACAGAGGTGCTGCAGGGGGCAGGGACAGGCACCATGCCCAGAACAAACCCGTGACACGAGCCCCGGCTGATGTGACCCCAGTGACCCCACCATGGCCCCTCTTACCAGAGCCTGGGGGTCAGGTTGGTGACATCCACGTATTCCCCCCACATGCAGGCCTCACCACCCATCACCAGGGCCTTCTGCTCAGGGCTGCCTGCAGAGGGGACAGCACCCAGGGAACCGATTAGCCAGATGTCCAGCCCTGGCACTACCTCCAAGTGCCAGCCAGCTGCCATAAGGGAAGGGGACACAAAGCACACACCTTTGAAGCCCAAGGGCTCCACCTTGTAGGCTTCCCTCCAGTCCTGCCCGTAGGAGATGCGGTTGAGGTACCAGGGTGCAGAGAGCAGGGCCTGGTAGCCAGCCCTGGTGACATTGGCCATCTCCTCCTTGTACTCCATGCCATTCTCCTTCCACACGTGGATGATGGTGTCCGGCCTCACCTGAGGAGCACAGGTGAACACTGTGCAGGGGATCAGTGTGGTGACAAGAGCATCACCTGCCCCTGCAACCAGAGTGCCCTGACCCATCCACAGGGAAACCGAGGCAGACTTGGGCTCGATTTCTGAGCCACCTCCCATCTGGTTTGCAGGAGCAATAGAAAGAGGGATAAGGCCATTTGTCTAGTGTCCTAGGCAGGGTTAAAACCTTTCCTGTCTCTTGCAGGTGCATATACAAGAATATGGAGGGAGGAGAGAATTGGCAGCAGTGTGACAAACCCACCATGAGGGCACTACCTGAGGATCAACCCCAGCACCATAACAGAGTAAGGCCCACCAGCTCCAGTACAGCCCCCCAGAGCACACCAGTGCCTGACTGGGGTGCTGGCACAGGCAGCTCTCACCTTCACTTCATTGTCAAACACCTCCTGCCACACAATATAACCTTTGCCAAGGGAAGAGATGATGTCCAGAAGCCTGGAGAGGAAAAAGTACTGAGCTTTCAGTGATCCCAGTGACCCTCTCTTTGGTGGTTACATACAGCCACAGGAACAGCACGGATATTCCCAACATCCACAGTCGGATGTGAAGATACTTTTGAAGGAGAAGGGAGAGAGCACAGCTCCTTATGGGGCTTCTTTCTCCTCAGCCCCAGGATTTTTTGTGGTCAATCTCCCAATAAAATGCTCCCTTTGGGGTCAGGGAGACATCCCTGATGAAGATGCTCCTGAAAAGGAGATCTAGTGTCCCCAGGGCAGCAGAAGACATTTGTGCTGGTCATACAGTGCAGCTGCAGGCTCCAGACCCCCCCATCCTTACCTCTGGATGTACAAAGACTCTAATTTTTTGTAATCTTCACCAAAGCTCATCTCCTTCATGAAAGCACGAATTTTTGGATTGGATCTCCTGTGTACCACAGAGAAGAGAACAAAAGCATCACAACTTGAGCTCTGGAGTAAGGCTGAGACATGGTCAAGTGCTTCCCACATCAGTCCAAGGCTTGCCCAGGCATTCCCAGAGCTGTGGCTGCACCAGGACCAGCACCTCCCTACATCCAGCATCACCATGAGCACAGAAACCCCAGGCACCTCCATTCCTCCTGGCCTGGAGGAGCAGGACACCAAAGATCAAAAGTGATGGGCTGGGACTCCAGCCCCAGATACTTCCCCCCAGTCTCCATGCACACTGATCTCAGACTCACCAGCACGTGAAATCCACCTCATCGCCACCAAGGTGGAGAAAGAAGTCTGGAAACACAGTGCTGACCTCTTGGAACAAACTGGTCACAAACTCGTAGCTGCTGTTAAGGATGGGGTTGATGGGGCCGTACACTCCAGAAGGCTCCTTGCCCACAAAGCAAGGAGTGAGGAGGCCTGGAGCACCTGGATGATAACAAATGCAGGATGGTGAGCAAGGGTCAAAGTGTGGCCATGTCCCCCCTACAATGCCCCTGACCCTCCTCAGCACAGCCCAGGGCCTGCCAGGATACAGGAAAGCAGGGGCAGACACGGTTCTGGCTGTCACCAGAAGCAATTCCAGCACAGGCCATGGGATTTGGAAGCAGAAGAAAGGAAGAGAAAGAAAATGGAATGTTTTCCTGGAGCTTCTTGCACTTCCAGACATGGAAGAGGAGACACTTGCAGTGACAGGACTGGGGCACAGCTGAGCAGAGCGAAGCTTGGTCAGCCATATCCTCACTTAAACACAAGATCCTTGCAATATCCACGAAGATTTTGGCAGAGCAGATGTTCCCAGAAAAACCCAAGATCACTCAGCATGGACACAAGAAGAGGTGGAGATATTTTTCTTTCAGATTTTGTTCCAGAAAAACACTGGGTCCCAAACAACAGTTTGCTCCTTCTCAGAGCCAGTCTGTGGGACACGGCTCCCCACACCCAGCTTTTAGGATCGAGGTTGTAGATCCCATTCCTGCCTCTGGAACAACCCCAACTCTCCTCACAGCAGCAGCAGGCAGGGTGTGGCCCTCACCTGGACCCCAGGAGAGGGTGTGCCCGGGAGTGTCGAACTCTGGGATGACCCGGATGCCGCGCAGCCGGGCGTACTCGATCACGGCGCGCACGTCGCTGGCTGTGTACACGTGGGTCATGGCATTGAAGGCTCCCTGGGAACAAGGGGGTGCTCAGTGCCTCGCTCAGGAGCAGAGGGAGGGAAGGTACGAGGTATTGGGGAGGGTTACCTTCCTGCTGAGCTCTGGGAATGTCGAGCTCTCGTAGGGGAAAGAGGGGTCATCCACGATGTGCCAGTGAAACACGTTGAACTTGTTGTAAGCCATGACGTCCTGGGAAGGAACAGGAACAGAGATGAATGTGCCTTGTTCCCTCTGAAAGGTCACCCAGCTTGCCACAGCTTGCCCCGTGCTCCCAAAGGACAAGGCAGAATCCCTAAATGCTCCCCACGATCCAACAGGGAATCAGACATCTCTCTTGAAACACAACGGCACCACAAAGAGCTGCAGAGGGTCAGGAGTACTTCTACTCACAGTAAAATCCCTGTTCTCCCTGTAACTGAGCCAGTGACAAAGACCTGGAAGTTTAATTCTGCCTGGGATGAGCACAGAACCACCACCCACCTCTGTCAAGTGTTTTTCCTTGCCTTAGGGACAACACAGCCTTGGAGAGTAACCTGGATTGCAGGAATCCAAGACACTTTAGAGTTTTCTTCTACAAAGAGGGCTGAGAAATCATCCACACAAAGCAGCTCAACAAACTCTAAGTTGTCACAGACAGGAAACACAATTGAATCAACTCATCTCCCACCATGGGCACCCTACCAGAGTTTGCAGGATGGCTCTCAGGGGTAGGTAGTGACGAGAGGTGTCCAGCAACAGTCCCCGGTGAGGGAAGCGGGGAAAGTCCACGATTTCTGTCTCGTTGATGTAGTACTGCAAGCAGAGAGCACGAGGAACACGTGAGCAGCACGTTGGGCAAACAGCCATTAGCAGGAGGCAATCAGGGTCACCACTGTCCCCAGGGCTGCAGGGACAGGGCTGCCCTCACACTGCCCAGAGTGCCGGCTGGCCAGAAAGAGCTGCAGCCTTTCTTTACCTGCTCGGAAGGCAGGGATCTGGCTGGATCCATGAAACACCACGTGGCCCTTGGCAAGACTGTGCCACACTACTGTTCCCCACCCCACATCCCGAGCACACTGGCAACCCTCAGCCTGTCCCCACAGAGGCAGGAGCACCATGGAGAGCTGCCTGCCCCCAGGAGATGGAGCCAGGACTCACCGTGCCGTTCTCGTCTCTCCCAACGAGCTGGCTGAACGTCTCCAGACCTGCAGGAAAACCACACACAGCCCCTTTCTCAACACAGACTCCCCCAAAGGAGCAGAGCTCAATTAACAAAGAAGTCTACGGAAAGACAGAGGCACAGCGAGATATCCCCACAGGCCTGAGGCAGGGAGAGCGGGAATGCCCCGCGGGAAGCACAGCTCACCTCGGAGGGCTCCCCAGATGGCATCCGCAGAGAGCAGTATGGAGCCTTTGGACACGGTCAGCTTATCTGGAACACAGCATCAGGGGGCAGTGCTGCCATCGGCCCCCTGCCACGACAGCCCCAGCACAGGGCAGGGGTCGGATACAGCACTGCACCCTGGGATCCCAGAGAACCGAATTCTGGGTTTCAAACCTTTCCCCATTGCTTTATCAGCACCCTCAGGTAAGTCCCTCCCTCCCCGCCCCCGTGTCTCAGTAACAGGGGGGGTTGGTGCCTCCCCAAAAGTGGGGGTCACTGCTGCACAGCGCTATCTCCCAGGGATGGGCACAGAAACAGCTCCAGTCCCTCCAGCTCCCAATCGTGGTACTTACAGCCCTCCTTGGAGTCCAGGCTGGGAAACCCATCACAGCCCGGTGTGGAAATGAAGACAAGGAGCTGAGTGCAGGGTGTTCCCTGGGATGGCTCATTCTCTGCAAAGAACGCAGTTATTGGCCCCATCCCAGCTCTTTTCCCTGCTTCCAAGCCCATCACCACCCTCCCAGCCCAGCTAGCAATGGCAGCACAGGAGTACATGGATTTCAACGCATGTGGCAGAAATGGGGACCCCTCCTGCACCCCAAAACAGGCACGGAGGTGTTCAGCAGGGGCTAATTTCAACACAGACAACCAGGAGCACATGAGTTGATCCCAACCTTCTGCATGGAGAAGGTCTGCTGCTGAGGAAGCCCCCAGGGGAGGCTTCTCAGGGAAGCTTCACAATGAACACAAGAGAGGAGAGACATCAGAGCATGGACCAGCAGCAGCCCCTGGACACCAGCCCCGACTCTAAGCCACAGCCAAGATAGTCAAAGCTTCTCCATGAGAATTTCCAAATTCTCCCACCACTGGGAACAATGTACAAACCCAGGAGCTCTTTGGACAAAGAAATCCTGTAAAAAGGGTGCAGAACGAATCTGCCAAGTTAAAGGCAACCAAAAGGTCTCACCCAACACAGAAAACTCCTGATCACCTTCTGCAGAGCAGGTCAGGTGTAGTGGCTGGAGAAATAAACCTGATCATATTCAGACCCCAAGCGGGAGCTCTGGCCATGCTTCTCTAACTGAATGAGAGCTTCCAAGGAGCTTCCACAGGCCTGAGTCCTCACTGGAGTCACTCCCCCAACTCCAAAGGGAGGTGTCCAACCTTTGCTGGGATGTTCACAGCCAAGAAGAGCATGGGGCACCGGGATGAGACTCTGCTCATCCCAGCCAAGCTCCACGCCTACACCCTCACAGCATTCCTGGGAACAGCCAATGCTCAAGGCGGTCAGTAATAATGAAGAGTTTGGGTTTGAGTGAGCCAAGGCACCAAGGAGACCCCAGAGAGACTGTGGCACTGCCAGTGTGCAGGTGGAATGCAGAGAGCCCGCGTTCCACAGCTCACAGCAGCAAGGACCCCCAGATTTCTCCATGAAGGAATGACAAAACCTCTGTGGAGAGAAGGAAAACAGCTTGAAGCCAGTCCTCTGTTTTGAGCTGGTTGCATACAAGCTGGTAGCCAAGGCAACCTCACAGATGTGTGAGCAGCACAGCAAGACCTGCTCCCTCCGCTTGGGAGGGCGGCAGCTCGCCGGGAACAGCTGCTCCCAGGCCTGGGGACACGGGAAATACTCATCCTGCTGAGGAGCCTCAACACAACTGGTGCCACCATCACACACCACATTTGGGTGGGAGATACTGCCCAACCCAAACACAGCTTCCTTGGCCAAGGAGCAGACAAGCACCAACACCACCACATTCTGAAGGCAACCCAGCCAGAAAATGGCTCCTGCTCCTTCTTTTCTCTATTAATAAAAATTATTTCTTTCCATCCAGGATTTCCATTGCATGTTCTTACTAACCATCCACGTGGAAAAAAAAAAAAAAGGAGGAAGGCAAAGAGGGGAAAAAAGGCCGTGAAATAATTTGTGTAGTTGGAGCATCACAAAGCAGGGCGGATGGAAAGCGATGAGTGTGAGCTCAACCCCGTGATCACAACATTGCTCCAAGTGATTTGATGGTCACATTTCCTCTCTGAGAGGAACAGGAGAGCATGAATAATTAGATCAGCTGTTTTTAGTTCCTAGCAGCAAAAGAGAACCAAGAGCAGCCTTCTCAGCTCCCAAATCAAAATGTATTTCTTTTGCTACTCACAAGAGTGGAAGAAATACAAAAAGCCAAATGGTTCTTCTCTGTTTCAAACCTGCTTTTTTCAAAGCACGATGTGCTCAACACGAAGCTGAGCAGCTTCCAATGCCACCACCCTTCTCTGCTTTGATCAGCAGCAACAGAGTTCACACTGACATTTAAAACACTCGGGAGCAGAGTTACTAGCTCTTTTTGATGAATGAAGCACTTCATATTCCCTGGATATAGCGCTTCAGGCTGCAACAGACCCACGCAGCCACTGAACATCCATGCATGCTGGCTCCACAGCCAGGAAAATTCCTGCAGCTCATCCCTCACATGCCATGGGTGCTATCACAAAGATGTCTGCGTGCAAGAAACCTTTAGAACCTGTCCCAAAGCAAACCCAGGCTCTCCAAGCTTTTGCCTTTCCCCATCTTACCCTACAATTTCAGGATAAATCCAAGAGCTAATCCCTCTCTGGCAGAAAAGCCACACTGCCTCGGGACGTTTAGCAACTCCGCTTTGGCAGAGGGGCTCCATGGCACGAATACATACTTGGAAGAACACACACAATGCAGCAAGTCTTTCCTGAAGGTAAAGCCTCACAAGGGACACAGAGAGCTGCTAGGAATGGGAAGAGCCAAGACTTAGAAGTAACACTGGAGCAAGGAGCTGCAAGACCAGCAGCGGCTCCGCCTGCAGCCACAAGAGAAGTGAAATGAAGCAATGAGGAGCTGAAACAGTGTCCAGAGGAAATAAAACACGAGATGCAGCGAACTCTCGACAGCAAGAGCTTAAGCCCTGGAAGGAAACTGAGATAACTAGTGCTCGCTGTGCCAGACTGGATTAGATTTTGTAACCCGTGGACACAGGCCTCCACATCGCTGCCCTTTGCCCTCAGAGCAACCCAAGCCCCCGCGCCCTCCCCCCACAGCCCCCCCCCCCCGCCCCACCAGCCCCGCCGAGCTGAGGGGGGACGGACGGTCACCCAAACCCCGTGATTTGACCCCAAAATAAACGAGTGTTCGGGTCTGGGGAGCGTTAAGAATAAAGCCACGGAGGGAACGGTCAGCCCCCGCCCCGCCTCACCGGTCGGGCGGGCGAAGACCAGCGCCCGGTACCGCTGGAAGGCGGCGTCCAGCACATCGCAGCCCGGCCCCACGGCCGAGCGGCCCCGTCACCCCATAGCTGCCTGCATCGTCCCACAGCCGCCTCATTCCTTCCAAATAAGTCACCCAAACCCCTGCAGCTTCTCGCCGAGGGTCATTTCATCCCCAGCCCTCAAGGTTTAGAGTCCCTCTCCCACCCCCCCTCCTGTGCTTGCTGCCCTCAGGGAGCCTCAGTGCTTGATTTGGTGTTTGAGGAGATTAATGATTTAAAACACGTATTTCACCCGTTCGGCTTTCATAGAATCATAGAATGGTTTGTGCTGGAAGGGATTTTAGAGATTATTTAATTCCAACCCCCTGCCATGGGCAGGGACACCTTCCACTATACCAGGTTGCTCCAAGCCCCGTCCAAGTGGCCTTGGACACTTCCAGGGATGGGGCAGCCACAGCCAGGGCCTCACCACCCTCACAGTAAGTAACTTCTTCCTTATATCTAACCTAACTAGACCCTCTGTCAGTTTAAAGCCAGCACCCTTTGTACATGCTTTGGATCCACCTTGGGTTTGGGCATCTTCTGTTGGTGTTGCATATTTTTATGAGCACGATGTATAAATCAGCCCTTGCACAGGTTTCCAGGGATATTTTATATGTGGCAGGTGAAATATTGATTGGGTTATATAAAAAAAAGGAGCTTTATCCCATGGTGGAGCCTCACAATGAAGTTTCAGGGATGCTTTTCATGCAGCACTTGGCTTTTCCAAGGAAAGCCTTAACCTCAGATGAACTCTATTTAATTTTGCCTCCTCTCTCCAGCTCTGCTTTCCTCAGCAATCCTTAAGTCAAATAAAGACCTTAAGCCCAGGTCTTACCCATGTAATTGCTAGCACAAACCTACACGGGAACCAATTCCATAAAATTATCAAAAACCTGTTGTCCCAGAAAACTGCAAGTGATCAGGAATGCTGGGAGACAAGCCACGGGTATGGGAGCAAGCAGGAAATTAAACAAATGGTACAAGAGAAAGCATGACAAGGGAGATGGCCCCATCACACAAGGGAAAAATGCTCTGCGTGAGCAGGACAGACCATGGAAAGGTCTGGTGGGGAATTTAAGGCATTGTCCCTCATATGAGCAATGTAGGGAGAACAGGATCAAAAAGAAAAAAGCATTTTGTGAGAAGGAAGTTGTTGTCAAAGGTTGGAAAAGCACCAGAACAAAGTGCAGGACTGATGGTGAAAGGAGAAGAGCTGGGAGGACATGGAAGAGTTTCAGTGGGGCTGGAGAGGGATGGAGGGAGGTGCTTTCCAAGGCTGAAGGAGGCTCTGAGGTTCCAGTGAAGGTTTTGGGGTGACACGGAGGTGGGGAGGCCACGCAGCAGGAGAAGAGCACAATTAGGTTTGGGTCTAAATGCAGTTATGGGAATATCATGAGACTGGTGAAAACTAATAGGGGATCTCAAGGAGGGGAAAGCGGGGGGGGACTAAGGGTCACCCAGAGATAGGGAAGCTGGGCTCCATCAGGAATGGAGCCAGAGACAGCCAAGTGGTGTTGCCATGAGCTCAACACCTACAGAGCACTGCATCCTTCTTCTCCAGCCCTGCAGAACAGCAAAGAACACCTATCTACCTATAGATAGGGAAGGTGAGCCAGGAACCAAGGACAGGCACAGTATGGGCCAGGGAACAGCCTTGCTACGTGGGAGTACCCCCACAGCCAGGCAAGAAGAGCATTGGGGTGGCACCAACAGCCCAGATGTCACCCAGCAAACGAAAGGCATCAAATGAAGACCAAGATTAATCTAAGAATTCCTAGAAGTAGGTACACCCACAGGAGAGCACAGGGAAAACTGGTTGTCTGGACTTCAGATTGAATGGAGCTCATGGAGATCATGGGTGGATGTCCCTGGTGAGAATGATTGGGACAGTTAAAGCCTGTTGGTTCCCCCAGGCTCCTGCCAATCCTTAGATAACCCTTGTTTTCCCTATGGAGAGGTGGCAGGACACCAATTCAACACAAAGACATTCCAGGCTGCTGCTTCATGATTCTTCAGGGACATTGGCCTTTCTCTATCTCTGTTCTCATTACACAGCAAGAAGGGTTGTGGAGGAAAACCTCTGCCTTCCAGCCTGTGTCAGACCTCTGGCAAAATGGCCTGTGTCCTTCCTTAAGTTCAGGTCTTCCTGGTGCTGGCCTACACAAAGCCCCTGTGGTCCTGAGCCAGGTTTGTTGCCTTTCCTGTGCAAATCTCCAGAGCATCGGCTGATGCCACAGCTTTTCTGACTACATTGATTGATTCCAGCATCTCTGGACTTGTCCTCAAATAGTTTCATTTTATTAAAATTCCAGGAGAAGGGAAAAAAAATCTCAAACAAGCCAGTTTGTTGCTGTGTGGCATCAGGGCGTGTCAGGGCTGCACTTTCCAGCATGTGAGATGGAAGTGTGGAAGTGCCCTGGCCTGAGGTGAATCCTCATTTCAGCTTAGGAAGGGTGGTGTGTTTGCCAGCTTATGTAAAGCATTGTGATCAGAGCCTTCAGTGCAAATATTCCAGCCTTTCTACGGATTCGGTTGCTGTTGCTATTTTAGGGGACCTGATGTCTCTGGGGGATGACTCATTGTAGTTCATCTGTAGCTGGCCGACATTAATCCAGACTAACAGTCTGATTTGGGAATGTTTCTTTACATAAAAAAACTGCTTCAGCATGTGTTTAACTGTGGAGTTTGGCTAGAAGAAGCTGGATTACACACTGTCCTGTGGCAGGCACAGGGCAGCAGCAGCCAGAAGTTGCTGATGTTCTTCATTAGCTTTTCAATAGACAGGCTTGTGGTCTCAGAGCATATCTCTGTCTTGATATATCCTCCTGGGAAGCCTCTTCCAGGTTAGTTTGGCAAGGAATGAGCAGTGAGCAAGCCCACAGCAGGGATGTACTGGCTCAGGTGAAACACGTGGTGGGGGTACCTGCAAACCCCTCTTGTCATCTCTTTGGCTGCAAGAGCTGGCAGACAAGTTGCTGAGGGACTCTGCAGAAAACTGTGCTGCACCAGGACACTGCTGGGTTACCTGCTTTCTCCCAACAATGAATTTGGTAGAAATCCAAATTAATTATTCTGTTATAACAATTAATTAATTAATTGTTATAAAATCTGGCAGGTGTCACACTTGGGTCCTTCTGGTTTGTTCTCTTTTGGGGCATGAAGATGGCCTTGGGGCTGTCAGTGCAGTTCCTTGTTCCACAGCATTTTTTTAAGCTATAAATCCATTTATTATGCTGCCTAATTCCCTATAATGTTGGTTGCTTCTGCGTTTAACCAGGAGGGCATTTTGCATGTGGATTCCTGTGCTGGTGAGAAGCATCTGAGCCAGTGATGGGGGAAGAGAGGAAGCCATTCAGGAATACCTTCACAGGGCATGAGTTTTCTGTTTGCTCTGCTCGTTGAGCCAGTGCTGTCTAGGCACACTCACTCCTGAATGAAGCAACTCCCAGCTCGAGGGACCTGCTGGTGGTGGGGCTGGAAGAGGGCTTTGGAAAACCCAGATCATCTCCTGGAAACAGCTCCATCTGCCTGAAGACCTGTGACTCTCTCCATTTGCTTGTTTACCTTCCCTTTAATCCTTGGTGAAATAATGAGAGGATTTGGATTGCAGCCCTGAGGGTTGCAGGGATGAAGTGTCCTTGTTTGTGGTGATGATCTGCTGGGAGTATGGTCAGTATGTGGTGGGTATTTGCAGGTGTGGAGCCTCCTGTTGCACATCTCTGCATTTCAGGGGTGATTTTGCTTGGCATGGTGTCACACAGATGCTGGCAGGGAGCCACCTGTGCCTGTCTCATCGAGCACAGCAGTGCTCACATTTAAACACCCAGCAAGAGCCCCCAGAGACATGCACAATGAAGATCCTAAACATGAGATGACCCTAAATCCACTCCCAGCATATTTTCAGCAGCTCTAGCAGCTCAGCCCATGAGGAACCTCCAAGCTCTGGGAAACCGAAGCAGGCTGGCGTGCAGCAGGCTACTTTTGGAGCCACAAGCACACACCATGGGGCTTTTCAAAGCACAGGATGACTTGTTTCCATACCCCAACATTCCCACCTTGACTGCTGCATATCGATGCTGCCATCGAACAGTTTAGCAGATGCACGTGGTGACTGAATTTCTCAGCACAGATGGGGCTGAACAGAAGGGACCTCTTTGGCTGGGAGAGCACATGTAAGGGGAGCGGGGCCTGGGAGACTTGGAGCAAGCAGGAAGGAGCAAGGAGAAGTATTTCAACAATTACGAGCTTGAGAGTAGAGTTTAAGGCAACAAGCTTGAGGTAAGATGTGTTAATCAGTGTGGAGGATTTGGGGTCCTGACTTGAGCTCAGCCTGGTGCACCATTGCAAAGCCTTCCTTCCTCTGGATTATCTCCGGCTCACACAGCTTTGGGGTGCTGATCTGAGAGGCAGCTCAGCCCATGGTCGTGGTTGAGGTTGTTAATGTGTGCAGACACCCAAAATCAAACCCAAGGCATTGAGAAAGCTCCTGGATTTCCTTTCTCCCTGCCCACGTGTCTCTGGAGATGGAGGAGAAGGGCTTTTTCTGGAGAGCCCGCCTGGCTCAAGGAGCAGTGGGGCGGGAGAATGCTGGGTGTGATGGGAGGTTCATCCCGAATCCATGGGCAGATTGTGGTGTGGGGCAGCAGCACTTTGGTATCACGAGTCAGGGCTTGTCACAGGGAGATGCTGTGAGTTCTTGTGGAGGCTGGGTGGGTTGGGAAGAGACCTTCCCCAGTCACTCCAGTCACGGCTGTGGGGCTGAGCTGGAATCAATCAGAGCCCGTGGATACGCGGTGACAAACTCCCCGTGCCCAGAGGCGCTGCTCCCATAAATCCATAAGCGTGTGCTTAACTTCATGGAGCAAGGTGATTGCAAGGCAATATTTTATTCCTGTCAGCTTCTGTGTTAACAGTTACTAGAATCACTTGGGTAATTAAGCTCTTGCAAGAATAAAATGAAAATGCGCCAGGTGTCTATGGAGATCTAAATCATTTTTCAGAGTGGGCACAGGAGTGGTTCTCGGCTTTCCTCAGTAGCTGGAGTCCTAAAGTCCCCAGAGGCAGCACAGATCCCCTTGGGATAAGCTGAAGGCAGCAGCCCTGCTTTTCTCAGGTACCTTTTGCCAACCATCTACAGGGAACCACTGCCCAGGGCTCCATATGTGACTTGTTAATAAACAAAGACCTTTTGCAAAATGCATGGCTAAAATTTCATACCAAAGACTATTTTTGAGAAGTATTAGTGTAACTATTGCTGGAGTAACTGGCTGTGAAGTGCTGATCCCAGCTGGAAAAGATAAAGCTGGGACTATAGGAGGGGAACTAGTTTCCTGTGTTGGTGGGCTACCATTGGGAAGATCCCATCACTGTTTATAAATTTTAATTACTGGAATCACAGAATGTTTTGGGTGGGAAGAGACCTTCAAAGTTCATCTTGTTCCACCCACTGCCATAGGCAGGGACACCTTCTACTATCCCAGGTTGCTCCAAGCAACCTTAACTTACTCTTAATATCACTACCAGTGTCCAACCTGGCCTTGGACACTTCCAGGGATGGGCAGCCACAGCTTCTCTGGGCAACCTGTGCTAGGGCCTCAGCACCACTATTACAGGGAAGAATTTCTTACTAATATCCCATCTAACCCTGCCCTCTGGCAGTTTGAAGCCCTTGTGCCTTGTCCTATCACTCCAGACCCTTGTCCCAAGTCCCTTTCCAGCTCTCTTGGAGCCCCTTTAGGCAATGGAAGGGGCTGTAAGATCTCCCCAGAGCCTCCTCTTCTCCAGCTCCCCCAGCTCCCCCAGCCTGGCTCCAGAGCAGCTCCTCTGGTCAGGCTCTGCATGGGGTTCCAGGCTGAGCTCCACAGCCGTGGCTGGGGCCAGGCCAGAGTGTCAGGGAGGCCTTGGGATACCCAGGGACAGCCAGACCCTATTGCTGTGAGCAACTGCTTCCCAAACACACTGCTGGGCCTGTCCCTGAGGGGGAGGTCACCTCAGCCAAGGGTCTTTGTGTCCAGAGCTGCAAAACTCTGATAAAGCAAAACCCTTCCCCTCACATGTCCCACTGTCTGGTCAGCACCTTTCTTGGGGTCCCATGTGGCAGCTGAGCAGCCCCCAAGTGGCTTGTTCCTCCTCCCATGTTGGCTAGGAGTTGGACATGTCACCAGCTGGGCAGGACAGTGCTAGCATGGGGCCCCGGGGGGTGACACACAGCCCCCCTCAGAGCAAAGCACAGGGCAAGGACCTGGGGTGACCCCTGAGGCCCCGTGGCTTGACATGTGAGGTGGGAGCATCCTGGCTGATGTCCAGTGGGTGTGTCTGGAGCTGAACGAAGCCAGGGCTACTTAGATTTATGTAGGGCAGGATGATGAATGCCCTGGCCTTAGCAATTCCAAATAAGTAGGGTAATTAGGGAACTGGCTTTATTGACTAGGTAGTGTGGCGTGAGGCAACGTGTGTGCCTGGTCCACATTCCCCTGTGTGCTTCTGACAGAGCTTGGGGACCACAGGTCCACACAAACACTTGGATCTCTTTGCATGTCTGAAGATGCAGCCTGGTACCCAGCGAGGGTTCTGGAGGCCTCTACCCAGGACATTGGACACGTCATCTCCCTGGATCCCTGAGGGCACCTGCATCACCCTGAGCACAAACCCCTCTTGTGGCAATCCCTGTGCTTGCTGTGCTGCAGCAGGAAATAAACATCCTTTGGAATGTGGCTTCTAATTTTCTTCCTCTTTCACTAGGGATTTGTATTGAGACAGGAGCAGGAAGCAGGATCTTGTCATCCTGTCATCCACGGTGACTCTCGTCCCAAAAAGCTGATGAAATTTGTCATACCTATGCCACATACTGCTCTGCTGAGTCTTTTCATCCAGGCAGAGCAAGCAAATAATGTCACCATATCCAAAAGGCCCCACTTCACCCCAGGAAGAAATTATTCCCCAGGGCATGAGGAAGTGAGCACCGGTGGGAGAAGGTGGCCCTGGAGCCCTCACGGGCTGTGCCTCTGGCACCTGCAGTGAACAGCAGCGGAGGGTTGGTGGCAGCTGGCTCTGCTCTGGGCCAGGCTGCAGCCTTGTTTCCAAGCCAACCGGAGTTCCGTGCACTCCCCAAATGGCTGCAGACAATGAGCCCGCCGAGCCTCCCCCGTTCCAGGCTGAGCGTGGCTGATGCTGGAAGCAGGGAAAGCTGAGGCAAAGGGTGCTCTGCCCCTGCAGCACCCCGGTGTCCATCCTGCCCTTCCCTGGCAGCTCCGTGTCCAAGCGACAGGCTCTGGCAGAGATGAGACCACCTGGGAACGACACTGGCCTCGTGTCCTGACCTGCCCAGGGCACTTGTCAATGCCAGGAGGGAAAAACATCTGTCCCTGGTCTGGTGATGAAGCTACTCATGTGTGTTGTTCCCCCTGCAAAATGCCAAATTAACACAGAATAAAAGGAATCAAGCCTGGCACCACTGAAAACCTGGGTATTATCCAGTAGGCAAGGCTGGAACTTGGAGATGCCACCCAGCATACTCAGGATCCCTCCAAGGATGGTGGACACATGTCCATTCCATGGAATGGCTGGGAATTTCTGCCTGGAGAGTCTTAGTGCAATTTCATTCTGATTTTGAGGCAGTGCAATCTATTTTCCCTCACATTCCCCTCACATGTCCTTCGCATTCCCCTCACATGTCCCTCACGTTCCCCCCACAAGTCGCTCGCCACAGTGAGACGGTGGGAGTCTTCTCCCCACTCGGCCCCTCAGGACACCTCAGAAGGGCTCTGTGCCCCAGCTCCCCATGGAGCCCAGACCCGGGTGGGCAGCCAGGGAAGGCAATAACCCCTCCAAACCTCCCATTCCCCTTGCAGTGACAGGACAAGGAGTAATGGGTCCAATTGAAGGAAGGGAAATTTAGGTTCGATATTAGGAAGAAATTTTTCCCTGTGAGGGAGGGGAGGNCCTTCGCATTCCCCTCACATGTCCCTCACGTTCCCCCCACAAGTCGCTCACCACAGTGAGACAGTGGGAGTCTTCTCCCCGCTCGGCCCCTCAGGACACCTCAGAAGGGCTCTGTGCCCCAGCTCCCCATGGAGCCCAGACCCGGGTGGGCAGCCAGGGAAGGCAATAACCCCTCCAAACCTCCCATTCCCCTTGCAGTGACAGGACAAGGAGTAATGGGTCCAATTGAAGGAAGGGAAATTTAGGTTTGATATTAGGAAGAAATTTTTCCCTGTGAGGGTGGGGAGGCCCTGGCACAGGTTGCCCAGAGAAGCTGTGGCTGTTCCATCCCTGGAAGTGTCCAAGGCCAGGTTGGAGCAACCTGGGATAATGGAAGGTGTCCCTGTCCATGGCGGGGGATGGAACTGGATGAACTTTAAGGTCCATTCCAAGCCCTTAACATTCTGTGATTCTGGAGCACAAGTCTGTTGAAGAGGAGCAGCAGAGGGAGCTGGGGGGGCTCATCCTGGAGAAAAGGAGGCTCAGGGGGGACCTTCTGGCTCTCTGCAACTCCCTGACAGGAGGGTGGATTTAGGGAGGGTTGGGCTCTGCTCCCAGGGAACAAGGGACAGGACAAGAGGGAATGGCCTCAAGTAGTGCCAGGGGAGGTTCAGGAGGAATTTCTTCACAGGAGGGGTGATTAGACATTGGAAGGGGCTGCCCGGGGAGGTGGTGGAGTCACCGTCCCTGGAGGTATCTGAGCAAAGACACTTAGCGCCGTNCCTGGAGGTGTCTGAGCAAAGACACTTAGCGCCGTGGTCTAGCTGACATGGTGGTGGTCGAAGACAGGCTGTGCTCGATGCCCTCCCAGGTCCTTTCTCCCCGCAGTGCCTCCGCCGCTGTGATGCCGCAGTTCCGCGCCCCCCGCCGCCGCACCCAGCACGGCGCCGCGCCACACTCAACATGGCGGCGGCGCCGTGAG
>WEIV01014105.1:203510-253938 GCA_013390005.1 Calyptomena viridis
ACCGGGGAAAGGCGGGGGGGGCGGCGGGACCGGCCAGCGGCGTCCTGAGGGGCAGCGGGCCCGGCCCCGCCGCCAGCCAGGCCCCACACACACTGCGAGAGACCCCAGGGGTGAGGGGGCTCTTGGGTACCCGCTGGGGCTGGAGGGAGGGTTCTCCTCCGTGTGCCTTCCGGGGCGATCGGGGGGCCCTCGGTACCCCCGGGGTGAGGGGGGCTCCTTGTCTCCCTCGGGGTGAGGGTGGTTCCTCGGTAAGCCCCGGGGCTGAGCGGGGGGTTCTCGGAACCCCGCGGTTGGAAGGGGGTCTCCTGAGTACTCCCCGGGGTGGAGGGGGTGTTCCCCGGTACCCCCCTGGGTCCCGGCACCCCCCGGCATGGAGGGGGCTCCTCGTCACCCCGTTCCCCGGGAGGCCCCTCGGGGCCGGCCAGGATCTCGCTTCCTGCCGTGGAAGCGTCGGGAACGAGGCCCTTGGCACTGAAAGGGCTCCTCTTTCTTTGTGTGGTTGCGAGCCGGGGGCTGTGCTCTGTGTTTTTTCCTTTCTCTCGCTCTGTCCTCTCTCTCTCTGGGGGGTTTAGCCCCTCCAGCTCCTTTGGTGAGCCGCGGAGTCGATGGCAAGCCCTGGAATTCCAGGAGAGGCACCGCTCTGGTTTTGTTGCCATTTCCCTTCCCCCCTGCTACACACAGGAGTTGAACCTTGTCGTGTTTATTTCCAGCACAGACCGGGAGGGATATGGGCAATCCTTTCACAACCGTAACTTCTTTTACCCTTGGTTTTTAAGCGCGTCGCTTTAAAAGTGAAATCGAGTTCGAAATAACATTTACCCTTTTTAGATCAAAGTATCTAAGTCGTCTCTCTTGGCTCCTGAGCTTTTGGGAAAAAAATTCAAGGCACTGAAGCAATCTGGCATTCCTTTCTAAATGCTCATGGCAAGGTTTGGCTCCAGCTCACCGTCAAGTTTCTGGTGCCGTTCACTTTTCTGCAGGTGATGGGGTTTCTTTTGTTCCTGTTTACTCAATATTCAGAGTAAAAGAGAGATGCTACTCCCCTATATGCCAACAAGAATAGTGTGAGAAATCTGTGTATGTTAAATTCCGAGAGATCCCGTGCCCGGAAAGCAGTTGTTTTGTTGGTTATGTGTGTTGGTAAATCCCTTTAACACGAGATGCCTCAGTAAATGCTTTTCCCCAACCGTCCCGTGCTCTGCGGTGGCTGTAACAGCAGCTTTAAAATGTTGTTTTATGTGCTGTAAATCCCCTGTAGTTTATATGGTGCTTGATGCAAACAACTGTAAAAGCATTTGCGTGCTAAATTAGTAAATGGCATTCTTTGAGTCAAATTAAAGTTTATAACTTTAATGATAGTGCTGCCCATGTAAAGCTGAATAAAGGAGTCTGCCCAGATTAGCTGGTTACCCTGCAGTTAAAGGAGATCTCATGGTTAAGCAGGGTTGTTTCTTTGCTCCCAGTTGTTGATCCTGATATAGGGTGGGGAACAATTGGGAAGCAGACGTGCAAACAGTTGGGAGTTTCAGGTTTTTTACTCTTTAAATAGCCATTAAAATGTTGAGTCTGTGTTTAATGATTAAAACTGAAAATCTTGGCTCACACTGATTGTATTGAACGGATTCTGCCCTGTTCCTTATCTTTGCATAAGAAAAGTGGTGGAAAAGTTGCTGCCAATGAGGAGTTGTGAATGTTCTGCATGTGCCTTTTCCAGACTCAGCTGGTGGACTCACTTACATGTTCTTAGTGAACTAATTTCTTAGAAAAGGTCCTGATTTCTGGCCTGAGTTCCCCCCCTCCTTACACTGCCCTTAAGCTGTTTGATGTATGTGCTTGACCGCTGAGTTGCAGAACTGGTGGGGAGAAGTTGATTTAGGTAATGATCCCCTGCTCGTGTCCCCAGGGCGGCCCTGGGGGGCCTGACCCTGGGCTGGGCTCTGCAGATCCCCCCCAGCCCCTCTGTGGCTCCTGGTTCCCCCTGCCTTGGCAGAGAGCGAACAAAACCAGCCTGATCCAAATGGACCCAAATCAACGTAAGCCCTGGAATGCAGCAGAAGAGGGGAGGAAAACTCTGGGTTGTGGATGGCTGTTAAACGCCAACTTCCTGCCATCAGATGGCCGGGCTGTGCTGAGGTAAATGACCCAGCTCAGGTGCTGCTTCAGGGTTTGCTCATCCCGCTGCTGTGGCTGCTGCTGAAACCTTCCAGGGCTCCCTTCTGTTTATTTCCTTGTGTTTGGCGCCCAACCAGGATTGCTGCTGCTGCTGCTTTTCTGGTTCAGTAAACCTTTTCTGGAGTCACATTGGCTCGGGATTGCTGCGGATCCTCGGGTGCAGAGCTGTGATTCACTTGTTCCAGTCAAGTCCTGGATGGCTTCGGTCCCTGGGTGTCTGGGTCGGGTTCTTGGTAGCAAATGGTGATGGTTGTGGTTACGTTTTTGAGGGCTTTGAACTTGTTTGTTCAAGGGAGGATGTAATGCAGAGGTGCCCCAAGCCTGAAAACTTCAGCTGGAGGTCTTGTGCTCTGTAATCAGTAATTTTTCCGTGATCAGGAGTAAGGTATAAATGGGATTTTGTTTTGCAGCTGCAGCAAAAGAGAACAGGGAGCCTTGAAGTATCTGCAGGGGGGTATCTGAGTCATGGCAGGTGTAACTCTGTACTAAAACACTCCATTTGAGCAGTTTATTAACTGACAGTGCTGTAGTTGAAGGGACTAAATTCAATTTATTTTCTCATCCGTTTAGTTATTTCCACATACAAGCTGTATAGAGAAAAACATGAACTTTTCAGGACAGGGATTTGATCTGATGGAGACTTTGGAGAAGCAGGAGTTACTTGTGGCAAACTTCCTGGTCCCAGAGCCTGTGCTCTTGGAGTTGTCTGCTCAGCACCAAACTGCTCTGTCACTTGGCCTCCTAAGACCACTGAACTCAAAGTGAACCAGGCAGGTTTCAGAATGTCTCACATATTCAGAATATTTTATACTTGCTCTTTCTTGTCTGAGCATAATCAGGATTTGAAGTGTTTAATGTGGATTTTTGCACAGTGTTTGGCACTTATGCTCATAATCTGATTTGACTCCATGTGTCGCACCACAAGAATTCCCCTGCTCTCCGAATACAAAAATAGGGATATTAATAACCTCTTAACCTTGTGCTGTCACTTGACTGAGACTTTTAAACCTCAGCTCGGAGTATCCCTTCCATCCTGTCACCGAGTGGAGCAGCCAGCCATTTGCCATGGTTTTGGGGGATTTTAGTTGTCTGAGTAAACAGGCGGATTTCTGGTGGTTTTCCAGCCACTGGCAGAATAACTTAGCAAAGGACTGTGAAAACCTAGACACAGAGGTGGTGTGGAACAAAGGCCCTCCTCCTCCCAAAGGCATTTTCCCACAGCTGAATGTCTTCCTCATATTCTTCCTTTCTGAACTTTTGTCCAAATAATTTGCTGCCACCGATAACTTCTTTTTTTTTAAAAATCAGATTGCTATTTCCATCTTTGCAGTAGATTTTTCTGAAAATAAACTTGAAAAATGTTTAGAATGGCATATTTATTTCTGCTCTGAGTAGAGCACATGATGTGCCTCTGTAGCCTGGCTTGGCCCAGTGTTCTCCTTGTCTTGTTGCAAGCTTGTGCAATTCCAGTAGTTCCAGGTTGGATTCCTTTCCCCTTTTTGCTCACCTTTTTCCAGTGACATCATTGTGGTGTCACTGACCATATCCATTCTCCCTGGGCTTTGTAATGGTGAGGTGTTGAAATTCTGGGGTGCAGCTCTGAGGTGGCACAAAGGGAGTTGGGACTCTTGTTTTCTTTCCCCATCCCACGGCAGGGATCAGGATCCTGGATGAGACCAGGTGTTGGCCTGACCTGCCATGTGATCAGGAGCATGGGGAGCTTCAAACCAGGCTGTCCTGGGGAGGTGACATCACTGGATCCAGAAGTTAGTCCAGCCCAAAAATACCTTTTCTTTTCTTTAAAGGCTTTCACTGAGGTCTCTCAGAGCAGAGCAGGTGATGTGAAACATCAGAGTCTTTGCAGCAAATACAAGTTCCTCATTTACATGGTGAAGGTCAGGTCCTTGCTGGATGAAAGCTGTGCCATTAAAATGAGCCCAAACCCCAGGCCCCTCTGAAGTTACAAAGCTGTGTTTGTTGTGGAATGGCTTTTTCCAGAGGCTGGCAGAGTTGAGGCAGTGCAGATATCCCCCAGAATTCCACAACCCTGGTTAAATGGAGCTCTGTCTCAGCGAGTGCAAACCCATTGTTGCAGAAGGGGTCTCATTAAACAGTGGCTCCACTTGCTTGGACAAAACATCCCGATTTCCAGGCATAATTTAGGAAATATTCCCAATACTTGTGTAATTCAGTGTGTTGTGGGCAGCAAATTCGAAATACATTGCCCAAAAGAGGGATGACTTTCCAGTGAAGCAGCAGGAATTGCTGCTGTGGTGCAGGGTCATGCTTAAAACTGTATTTAGTGTTTGAGATGACACCTTGGAAACTCAGAGTGTTGGAGCTGCCTGATGAGCATTAGGTGGGAGGCTGTGGGCAGAAGCACTCGAGGCTGATGCTGCTTCCATCCGGGTCTGCTCCCAGCAAACCTCCCTGTGTGGTTATTTGATAATAAAATTCATGTCAGGGCCCACAGTGTTATGATACTGGAAGGAAATGCTTTGTTCAACTCTGTGTTTCTGTCACGTGGCATTTATAAGGTGTTTCATTATAGTAGGAATGCATTTAATATTTGCAAGGAATGGAATAAACTTCATTGTGACAAAGCATTCCTGGAATCTGGTGTAAGCAATCAGTGCAAAACTTTTGGAAGTGACATGGTGTCGTTCCCTGGCTGCCAAGACATGTACTTCTGAGTATAATAGAGGTTTTTTTAGTATTACTTTAAATTTTAGTGTTACCAGGTAGAAAAGTCTTGTAAAGTCTCCAGAGGAATTTCAACTTTGTGCTTAAATGACCCATTTGCTTTGTGCTTTACGTTTCTCTTGGGCCAAATGTAAATCTCGTGGTTGGCCATGTGTGAAAGCATTTGATGTTGGTTGCTTTTGTCTCAACGTAATTTTCCAAAAATCACAACAAGGAAACCTCCTCTCAGAGACCTTGGAGGTGCAGATGAGGACTGGTGTGTATTGGGATGTTTGCAGAGTGAAACTGAAAACATTGGTTGTTTTTTAGCTACTTCAAACGCTTGTTTCCAAAAAGCAAAAACTAACTAGTAAATACAGTTGTTGCTATTCCCCAGGGGTTTCATTTGGGTGAGCAGGACCATTCTTGCTATGCAAAGTAGAAGGGTTGTTTCTACTATAAATTGGAAGCTGATGTGCCATGGAGGAGTCAGGACTGAGACTGCAGTTGGTGCAAAATGAGCTGTTTCTGGGTGTTAAAGCATTGTTTGTGAAATGAAAACACAGCTTCCCTTTTCATACTTGTGCCAAGCTCTGACCCCTTGGTTACAGCCTTGCATGAGTTCACATTCCCAATGGGAAATAAACCCCAACCTCGGATGCTCTTTGGAAGTGTAGGGCAGTCCTGTGTCTATTCAGATGTCTTTGGCACCTGTTGAATTGTTTCCAGTTTTCTGTTTTGAAATTAATCTCTTCCCCTTTGCTCCATGAAGGAGACAAGCAGGAATGTGGCTCTGCTGGTGGTGCCAGGTGTGATGGTTGGAGGAAGCCATGGTTGATGTCTGAGCTGTTGGAACAGCGAGTCAAGGTTTTCCTGTTGGAACCTTTTCTTCCTGGAGGATGTAACTACTCATTCCTCTGCTTAGCAAAGCTGGTGACTGGGAAAAGAACCCGGAATTTGTCATTAGAGCTGTGACTTCATGGGAAGTTACTGCCAGGCTAAAAGTCCTCCCCACTTAGCTCAGTCCCAGACTTACCTCTTCAGGGTCATGCTTCCAGACTTCCTGCCTCCTGGTGCTTTGGGAATTAGCAGGATCTGAGTATTGCAAGTGATGTTTTCTCTTGGTGGCTGCACTGGGTCACTGACAGCCAGAGTGTTCAGAGGCTTTTGGGCAGATACAGGCACATCATGCTGCTGAATTTCCTCAGGTCATGCAGTAGCTGCAGCAGCTGCAGGGGAATTACAGCCTTGTTGTTGCAGAACACCCTGGGAGGGTTTGTAGGTGCTTGAAAGTGCCAAGTGGTGCATTTGAGCTCAGCCTGGAATACAGATCCCTGGTGTTTGGGAGAGGGCTGCAGGGTCTGTGTGGGATGTTGGTGCAGGAGGCTCCAAGGGGATGAGAGACTCAGCTGGAGAAAGAAAAAAGATTTGATAATGGAAATACTGGTAATATTGAAGTATTTCACCATGCCAGGTGTTTGGTGTTGGGAACCTTGGGAATTGAATTTGGCCTGTATAGGATTCCTTAGCTTGCTTTTAGCTTTTGATGTTGAGCTGTGATGGAAACACGTTGTAAATCAGTGCTCTGATAACTGCTGTGGGAGCCTCCCTCAGTGGCTGAGTTTGATGGGAACTGAGCTTGTACTCCACAAGTCAGTGCCCTTTCAGAATTGGAAGTGTCCATATAACTACAAATACTCTTGTTTAGGTGGTGTGGCAATGCAGGGTCATTATGCCTGGTATTCAGAGCAGCTCACTGTGGTGAGTGTTGGAACACAACTGTTGGCATCAAGTCTTTTCCGTGTTTTTGGACTGAGAACATTTTCCAGATGTCAGGAATCATTTCAGATCCAAAGCCTTACGTAGATGGCTTTCAACAGCGTGTAGGTCCCTTGCAAGAAGTGAGTCAGCCTTGTGCAAATGTCTTGGGCAGTTGTGGTGCATTTTGGCACTGCCAGTGGTGTTGCCTTCAGTGTTGGGCAACTTTTTAGAGCTGATGGGGCACGTAGCTGGTGAAGAGGAAGGAACTTGGACAGAATTGGCTTCAGAGGGACACGTGTCCCCTCTCGTTGTCCTCCCCTTGGAGGAGCACGGAGCCCAGGCAGCTGGGGAGGATGGCACTGCTTCCCCATGCCCCTGTTACACTGCCTGTGCTTGTTGCCAGGCTCCAGCAAGTCTGTGTGACAGCAGAAGGTTGTGGTCCTGTGTGGATATATTTGGGAGAGGAACCAAATACAGCTGCTGGGGACAGGGGAGCAATTGCTCACTCTGGGAGCAGGTGGTTCTTGGCTGTAACTCAGGAGTAACAGTGGTATCCTACATACCACCTGCCTAAAACTCTGCTGCTTGGCCTTCTCTTGAGTTGAGCTACTCGTGGTTTCTCACTGGTGCCCACTAACTGATGCTGGCACATGAAGATCCTTCCTCCCAACCTTTTCTAAGGCATTCCTGGGTTTGTATCTTCCTTAGTTAAAAATTTATATCCCACAGCACCATGTGGCACCTCTCGTTTCCAGGGACAAGCAGTACAAGGATCCTGTCCTGGCCATCTGCTTCAAAATTGGTTCTTCTGGGAGAGTCCTTGTGGCTGAAACCAAGGTGTGAAAGAAAAAAGGTTTTTCCTATGACTTACTCAATTTTCTGCCTGACTTTGTGGTCAGAGGCATCCTCCATGTTCTGAGACACCGCCAACATGCCTTTTCCTGTGCATTTTAATTCACAAAATGTCAAGCTTTCATTGCTTTGTGATTTGAGGAATTTGGGAGCTGGAGGAGATACTCCTAATGGTGGAAATGAAAAGCTTGGGTAGTTGCTTATTGTCTTTGCAACCTCTGAGAAAAATTGTGTGTGATTGTTGGAGTAATACTCTGTGTGTTCTTTCACCAGGTGAAGAATGCAGACTCTAAACTCTATTTTCCAACAGATAATCAGGGTAGAGTAGGAACTCCTGCTCAAGAGGATTCTACTTGGGCACAGTTGAAGTTCTCTCAAAGTGGAGAACATACATTAAAAACTTAGTAGAAGCAGAAGAATCTGTATAATTGCACCTGAAAATAGTCAACTGGCAAAATAACTGAGTATTTTGGGTGTTAGTTCAAAGATTTTTTTTTTAAACTTCATGGTCACTATTCCTATTAAGGAGAAAGTGTGAAAAGACTTTCTTCCAAGATAAAGAAATGAAAATTTGAAGTGGTTCTGAAGGTTTCCACTTCCTCCCTGGTGTTGGTGAGCTGGGTGAGCCTCTGAAGGAGCACCTTGGGTGCTGCCCTGCAAAACTTGAGCAGAGCTTCTCCAGAGCCACAGAGGAAGGAGCTGGTATTGGCACAACACGGTTGGTTTGTGCCATCCTGTGCTGCTTTGCTGGGGGTGTGTGGAGGCTGGTGGAGCAGTGAGTGAGCAGTGCAGGGCTCCACTTGGGCTGTGGCTGCTTGGCTTGGAACACCAGCAAACTCTGGCACTGGTCCCAGGAGGTGCTTTTTGGGGTGGACAGGACACACACCTGCAGCAGGGCTGTGGGTGCATGGATGTTGCTCCTGGGCAGTTCCCATTCCCTCACTGCTGGGATACAGCTGTTTGCAGGCCAAATTCTGCAGGGATCAGGGAATTCTCTTCTCTCACCACTCAGCCCACTGACCCCGCGGGCTTCGCTCCAGTTGCCAGAAGTGCTGGTGCTTGAATTGCTCAGCTCCACTGTCAGCAAAAGAAATGAGTGTTCATCCTCACCTCAGTGTTCCTGGGGCCTGCTCTGGTTATGTGTGCAATCACAGGTGCATATTTAACTTTTGAAAGAGTTTTATTTAAAAGTTGTGATCCCCTCTGCAGCTGGTAACTGTGGGTCTGGTGTAGTCTTGTGCAACAAAACACAAATGCAATTGGAATTCCTTTGTCTGGGAGATAGAAATGTGGAGAGGGATTAGGGGAAACCAGGAGGATTCACATGAACAAACAGTCCCCCTTGGAATGAGCTTTCCTGGGTGGGAAGGATAAGTTAACTCCTAATAACCTACATCCTAGTCATCTAGGATCTGAGAAATAGGGAGTGGAAGGAATGGTGTGTGTGGAGAGGAGTGTGGGAGAGCCATGTTCTGGGTGAGATTCCAGAGCAGGAGCTTGGAAGTGACAGGGCTTGGCTGATGGATGTGTATCAAAACTAGGCTGAATAGCAACTTTTTAATAAAAAGAGAGGAAGAGCAGCATTCCAGCTCTTAGTTAACAGCGTAATTTTTCTTCTGGGAGCAACAATGTAAAGTGGAAGGCCTTTGGAGTAAAAAGCCATCTAGTATGCGTGGAGGAAAATACAATATAAAATAACAATTTAATAAAAGAATAACAACTTCTAAATACTATGAAGATGTGATGAAATACTGTGTCAGAAGTCTTTGTTTTGATACTTTGTAATACTTCTGTGATGATTGAAAGGCTCTCTGTGCAAATTGAGGTGGTGCTCTTTGATTTATACACATTTTAGATATGTGTTAGCTTGTTATATAATAACCAGTCTCTTTATTTTATTTGGCAGAACAACAAACTTGAAGTATCCTTATTTGTGTTGTTAAGAGAGCTGAAATTAATACTTGAAAATAGGCATATAACATTTTTAGCTGGGATGTAATAACTTCTAGGAGGGGAACAGTGCAAGGATTTGGAGTTGTCTTCGGGGATGACTGGGATGGTGGATACTGAAATTATCTGCAGGGGAGGATGTTTGAGATCTCAGTCCTTCTCTTGTGCCATGGGGTGACTCCCTGACTGGTGTCCTGCTGTCCCTTGCCAGGGTATCTCTGCAGGCAGGGCTGGGATGTGGGTGCCAGCCTGTTAGTGCACTTAATTATTCACCAGTCATTAGTGGAATTATTCCTACTGCTGTCTCACACATCACTTACAAAGCAGGACTGATTGGGTGGGTTTTCCTCTTGCAGAAGCCCAGTGTCTGTTAAGGGAAAAGCAACAAGGGGTATCCTTGTCAGCTGGTGCACAGTCCATCAAATACAAACCTGCACATCCAGGTTTGTTTCCCATTCCCTTCCAACAGGGAGTAGGGTCTGTACCTATTTGCTGGTTTAACTTGACTGCTTTAGAAACATCCCTGATTAAATGAGAGCAAGTCTCTGCAGAGGCAGGTCTTCAAAGCCCTTAAACAAGAAAATGGTGACAATTTTGGAGGTTTCCCATTCTCCCCAACTGCTGTGTGAGTTGTGTTTTGCTATTTCTGTGTTGAATCCCACCAGACTATTTTCTTTGAACTCAAGGGAGCTCAGGTAACTGGTTAAAATACCTGCAGCAATTAGAGACTGCAGTTAGAATTCAAGGTATATCTTGTGGGGAACAAGAAGGAACAAGAATTGCTAAACTCCTCGTGCCTCCAGAACATCCTTCCTTCAAAGGTGGCTCCTGCAGAGCCCTTGGAGGGAAAGGTTTTGGGGTGTAAACAGGCAAAATTACTTCTTGTAGCGGAAATCCTGGCTTATAAAATAACATGTTGCCAGGGCTGTGTTGTGTTGGCTGTAAAACTAAGTAAGAATAAATGAGCAGAGTATGGTAAATAAACTGCCAAGTCATCATTAAAAAATGGCCTGAGCTAGAAGGGGCTTGTTGGGAAAAGGATGCTGGCAGGTTTTCCAAGTGCAGATGCAGGTTGTGCCAGCAGAACAAAGTGCTTTTGCAGGTAAAGCTGCTTTTTGCAGGGAAGTGGTACAAGCCATAACCACATCTGCGCTGGGGCTGCTGCCAAAGATTACATCCTCCAGCCACTGCTGCATTGGCAGAGGGTTCCTGGGCCTAAGTAGTTGCTTAAGATGGCTAAATTATTATTTTTTTTCCTTGATTAGAGTTGTAGACTAAGGCATCACTGGGTGGATTTCCTGCCTGTTTGTCAAGGTGGCGTCTTGTGTATAAAACATATTTTCCCTGTGATGGGGAAATGAAGGCTGCCCAGTGAAGGTGTTTCTTTCCTAAATAGTGTGGAGTGTAGTGGTGCTTCAGGGAGTGGGAAAAACCCCTCACTTTCTAAGTGAAGAGGGAATGGAGCATAAAAGTGAGTGCTGCTTTGAGAAGGGGACAGAATCAGAAGCAATCAGGGACAGAGAACTAAGGAAAATACCTAGTGCTCACCAAACTGAGGCCTGCAGGAGAAAGAAAAGATGGAAAAATGTTAAGGATTTTTTTTCTCCATAAAAATTCTTTAATACTCTTGTAAATGGCCCCAGGACAAATTCTTGGGCTAAGCCCCTGTTTCTCATCATCCACTCTGTGTGTGAGGGGTTAATGTGCCACCAGTGACTGTGTATCCAGGTATTCCTGAGCTAGCCTAAGGTTGTTAATTGGGCTGGCTTCTGCTTAGTTGTCATGTAAGACCTTTGTCTTACAGGTTTCTGGGAGTGCCACCTCATTGTGCTCATGGAAGAAGTTCTCATCCTTTACAATTTTCTTCGTGGCTGTATATTTGTTGGAAAATGTTAATTACAATGTTCTGAAGTGGAAGTCAGGATTTGGGACCTGTGAGATTTTTGCATAGTGAGTTATTTCCCCCAAGAACCTCTGAGTCTGAGAGCTCTAATTTCTGGGGATAAAGCTCTGTTCACAGTCAGGTTATTCTGGAAAAAAATGCTTTTTAGGAGTCAACAGTGGTTGTCTTGAGGTGATGTACAGTTTGGGCTGGATTATATCTACTGTATTAATCAACTCCTCTGTCTTTGAGCACCCTGTGATAGATGTTCTCCAGTAGTGCCCAGCAGCAGGAGCAGGTGGGACACAAATCACCCCAAAATTGAGACTTTTAACCAGCATTTGAGGGACACATTTATGCTGAACATCCCTGGGGTCTGATCCTCTGCTTGCACACTGTCTAGAGAGGGGACTGCCTTCCTTTAACCAGCATCTGGAAGGACCTTTGAGACCAGGAAAAGGACAATTTGAGAGCCCTTTGCAGAGAACTTAAAAAACTTAACCCAGAGAAAATCAATGGGTTGTTTTGTTGGTGTGTACTTGATCCTACAGACAGACCTGCTGTGGAAATTGTCCACGGGAAAAGAACACAAGTTAGCAGGAATTACCATTCCCAGTATAACTGTGATGTTGAGTGTCACAAAAGTATCTTCATCCTCTCAGAGTTTGCCTGATTTCAAGTCTGCCACCAGAAATACCAATATTTCCTCTGTGTTACTTCTGGTCCCTCCACTGATCTGCTCACATCACCCTCCTCACACTGCCCAGCTGGTGCCTCTGGACCAGGTGATGCTTCTGGAGGTTCTTAGAGCAGCAAAAGCAAAGTTCTGTTGTCTAAAGACATGCAAAATCCTGGTCAGCAGTACCCAGGACTTCTCCCTGGAGGTCATTCACTGCCCAGGGTGGGTGTGCTGTTCTCTAAGCTGCAGGAGCTGCTGGAATTGGGAGCTTCCAGAGCCAGCAGTTTGCCTCCCTGATGGGGGGAGCAGTGCCAGTCTCCTACAGATGTGGGTACAGCCCTGGACCAGAAGCTGGCAGTGGACAGTGCTGGCTGGTGAAAGAGAGATGTCAATACTGATACTTATGGGAGTGAGGGAAAAGAGCAGGGAAAGCTTTTTTGGGACTCCATAAGACTTGTACAAAATGAATGAAAGGAAAAAAGCAGATGTACAGTTTCAACTTTATTCCTTTAACATCTGTTTCTGCCTGCGAACAGGAGAGTTTCTGGAGCTCACATCAGCAGACCTGAGCTCTCCCCAAAACACACAGGTCATTCAGGAGTGGAGTCACTGAACACAGCATTCCCCTGAAACCCAAATGTGGTGCTCTGACTTGTTTGCCTTTTATCAACTTGATGGGTAGCTGACCTGACATATGCCACTTCCAGTCCTTCCAACACTGACTAATAAAAGGCCTTAAAAAAGCTGAAGTGTATTTCTGTCCTGTTGGGCTCACGTGGTTATGTTGAGGACACGTCACTGGAGAGAGTGGCAGTACTCCCACATTTCACTATCAAACTCTGATGTGTGGTAGCCCAGGAGAACTCAGCTCCCAGACACTGAGGTGAAGAGGGATAATGGAGGAAAAAAGCAGAACCTCTGGCTGTAACTTGCATCAAATTATACCCCAGTATAATTTAATTTATAGTTCAAAGCCTTGGGGTCAGGAAGACTTGGGGGTCTGTTGACATGGAGGAGACCCAGCTTTAACATGCCTGACACATGGCTCTTGGCAGACTGAGACAAATTCCTTGGAGGCAAGTTCCTGTTGTCCAGGTTGTGCCAGCTCTGCTGTGTGGCCACATGGTGATCCTGCTGTGGGTTAAAATAAACCAGTGACCCCTTCACTGGGACAGTTCCTGTGTCTGGTTCACTTGTGCTCCCATCAGGTCCAGGAGCCAGGGGTGGTGGGGGCTTGTGTTGCTGCTGAAATAAATAGTCTGAGCTGTTTGTTCTTGGTCTGGTCCTGCCCAGTTCCTGCCCTATTTCAGATTAAAATAATCATCTGAGTAGCTGTTACTTCATCTCATAGGCAAAAATAGAGCTGGTGCATAGCTGAGCCATTCTGAGTGTTTGGAGTCTTCCTTGGCCTCTCTCAAATCTTGTGTTGGGGAAGGGATTTCTCACCTGTGCTCTTGGCTAAGCTGAGGTGTTCTGGTACATATTGCCAGTCACCAAGCTCTGCCTTTTTCAGCATCTTTTCTTTCTGTGGCAAAATGTGCTTTTGCTTTCCTCTTGAAGCAACACAGTGTATTTTATTAAAGCCAGGCATTAGTGAGTTGTTACATTGGTCAGAGACAAGAATTCAAACCGTCTCTATGTGGTTTTCTAGTCTTCTAGAGACTGTGCAGGGCTGACAGTATCAAGTGTTCCTTCTTTCTGCCTTTGGGGTGCTTGTGACCTGAAGAAAACCAAATTTTTCCTGCCTTACGGTGCTGGATACATTTGTGGTCCACATCTAGGGACAGTGAAATAACTGTGATGGGTCCAAACCAAGTGTGGTGGGGTGAGAAGTTTAATAGGGCTGGAATCATGTAGGATAGAAGGGGAACAATGGAGCTTGGGGGTCTGGAAGAGCAGTGGTGTCAAGAGGGAAGGGGGCTGAAATAGCATTTGTGGGAGTGGTGTTCTGTGGATGAGCAGGGAAGGTGACTGTGCCGGGGATTGGGACACAGAGGTCCTGATGGATCATGGATTGGGACCCATGGATTCTGAACCCATCAGAGGAGCTCCACGGCTCTGGATGTTGACTGAAGGTTTGGGGTGAGGGGTACATTGGTGATGAGCAGGGCCCCAGGCCCTGCCTGGTCCTTTAGCCTGGGAGTAGCCGAAGCTCCTGCTCTATCCATGTGGGCCATGTGCTTCCTCTGCAGCGGGAGAGGAGATGTTACAGAGCTGCTGAAATAGTAAACTGGGGGAATTATATGGAAATGATGCCATCTCCTTCTCCTACTCTTTTAAGGCAAGTCTTTGCAAATCCCTGAGTGGGAGGCAATGGGTTGAATAAACCCGTTCTGAAGTGTACTCTGGCACCCATGTGCTCCCACTCCAGTTCCCAGTACAGCAGCTCTGGAAACCGGAGCTGTGGCTCGTGTTCCTTACCCAGATTAGCTGAGCTTTTGCTCATATGTTGGGATTTCTTGTGATGGGAGAAGAGGGAAATACTTTGGGTTGTGCTGCTGTTGCAGGCAGTAAAACACCAGCTCAGACCCTAGGGTCTGTAAAGGGTTGACTTCGTTCTCCAGGACCGTAGCAAAAGGAAGGAGAACCCAAAATGTTCTTAAAACTGAACGTATAAAATAAGGGTGAACATCTCTCTGTCATCAAACCCTATCTCCTGGTATGGAGACAAGCATAGCTGGAGTGTTGGGAGATGCCTTCCCTGATTGTTTTTAATTTGTGTTGAAGCTTCTGCAGTCATCCGAGAGCAGCAGGGCAAATCCTTCCCATCTTCCTTTTATTTAGAAGTATTACAGTGTGAATCCAGTTTTTGCATTTCCAAATCTGCTAATTCATCCCAGAGTTGTTGCTTTAGGTTTTTTTTCTGATTTTAAAAGCTCTGTTAGACAATGGCTCTTCGTTGCAGCTCCTAATCATTAACCTGAAAGCTTTCCAAAAGGCTCAGAGAAAATGTAAAGCAGCTGACTGCTTCATTTCTGTCTCTTGAACCAATTAACTGAAGTAATAGAGTTTTCTCCAAAGTTCCTTTTTATTATCTCCCCCTGCTAGAAGAGCGTATGTTCATCAGGGCTGGGAACATTCAGTAAGTGCAGATAAGTTACTACAAACTGAGATCATCAGATCAAGCTGCCATTTGGTGCCATCACATAATGGTACTAATGCAGTAATTGTGTAAAACTTAATTTTCAGAATTAAGGGATGAAGTGTGAAGGGAAGTTAATGAGATGGGGAAAGATGTAGGGAGCTGAGGAGATGATCGGTGTCGAAGCTGGAGTGAGGTAGCAAATGCCATATGGGGAACAGCAGATGACAACAGTCCCAGGGACTAGCCTGGCTTCTTGTGGACTTGTTTGGAAATGCCAGTGGCAGGAAACATGTACATTTTTGGGTCATATAGTGCTCAAACTCAAACAAGTCAGTGTGGCTCCAGTGGGATGTGGGACGCAAACACCATCCCCTCGGTGTAGAGAATGAGCAGCACTGACTTTGTCGTTATTACCTGTAAGAGGAGTTTGGAAGGTGAGGAGTAGCTCAGATCCACCTGTGTGTTGTGCTGTCCCCACAAACCAGGAGCTGGCCAGGGGCAGGGATGTGATTCCCTGCCAGGCCTCAGGGGATGGCAGAGGGGAGAGCATGGATGGGTGCTGGCAGACTGACCTGTTTAGCTGCTCTCCTCCTCTTCCCAGTGCAGACCTCTGATGTTCTGCCTGTAACAGAGCCAGGGAATATTAGATTACACACAAGTTTTCCAGTAGCTTCTCAGAGTGCTCAGTTGGTGTTGTTTAAAAACTAGCATCATGTCCTAGAAGCACTCAACACTTAGATCTCATCTTGTGTGTTGGGTTCCTGGGAATTTTCTTAAGCTGCTAGAAATGAGGTTTTGTGCTTGTAAGATTTCCTGTAATTGTCTCTGGGAAGAATGGGTGTGAATGGAACTCCACTGCAGAACGGTGCAAACCTCACGCTGACAGTCGTACTGTGATGTGTTTTAAGAGGCTAAAAGCTGATTCAAACCACTTTATAGCTTTGTGTGTATGTCTGAGGTTACCTGTGTGGGGCTGGGAGAGGTACAAATGAGGAGCAGGGGGTTCCAGTGGAGCAGAGACCTGGCTATTGCAGAATTTGGGGCTGGTGCCCACCTGGTTATTTGGTGCCTGGTGTGTGGTGTCACATCCCTCTCATGGCGAGTTTGCTCCTGCTCTTCCTGCTCCCTGAAAATGTGACTTGTGGGTTATTTATCAGCACTTCCTCCCCAGCTGTGTGATCCTGCACGTGCTTGTAGGCAGCAGAAATTTCCACTGGGAGCTCTGCTATTGCAAACACTGGGGTTTTGGCTGTTAAATATTGACAGTGGTGGTGTGACACCCTGTCCCCAGGTGCCACTTCACTGGAGCAGATGTTTGTGCTGCTGGGTTTCAGACCAGCCCTTTGCTGCTCCACCAAGTAAAACTCTCAGTGTGTGCTGTCAGCTGGTGGGAAACCATTGTTTTCCTTCTGCTGGGGAATTTAAATCCTGGTTTGGGTCAGTAATGCCCCCATGGAATACAGCAGTGGACGTGGCTGAGGTTTGAACTGTTCACTGGTGTCTGAGGCTTGGGCAAAGCCAGTGTTTCTGGAGTGTAGAAAACCCAACCGGACACAGTATCCAAAAAGCCTCTGCTGTTGGGATGGAGATGCTGCAGTTGGGATGAGAACTGTTGGAATGCAGAAGCTGCCACAACAAAACAGTTTATCGATACTGTGTCTCAAGGAGGTGGGAAAGGATTTTGCTGGAGAACTAAGCTTAAGTTGTTCTCACATGGTTTTATTTGCTGTGAATTCTGAATCTGAACCAGGAGCTTCCTCCCAGCACGTGAGGAGAAGCTGAACTGTAAAATGTGCTTTTCTTGGTAATAACAGCAAGAATTAACTGTGCAGCTTGTCTTGATGGATGGAAACGTGAATGGATCAAGTGCTCCAAACTGTCATTCAGCAAATTGTGCCGCTTGGAAATTCTGATTTAAGCTAATGTCCTAATAATATTTGATTTATAGTTCATTTATGCATTTAAGTGCATCCAGATTCCTCCTTCCAAGTCATGCTTTCTTATTTTGACAGCAAAAAGAATTCTAACTCATATCAGTGACCAAGCTTCCAGTTGAATTAAATTCTATTAAATTAAGGAGTTTTATTTGAATTAATAATGCTTCTTTGGAGAAGTCCAGACTTTTGCAGGGCCATATCTCCTGCTTGCATTGGTGTGCTGGAGCTTGGCAACATAGATAAGGGCAGTAAATGTAAATACCTCCAGTGAAAAGCTATGGTAGAGGGGGATCTGTTTTAAGCACATTTGGGATTTGGCTCCTTTGTTAGCCTGAAAAAATACCTATAAAATCCCTGCTGAAGGACCGAGTGTGTTTCTCTCTGGGCAGAGCTTTATTCAGAATGTTTTGTTAGGGAATCTTTTGAAGTGCCCGGAGAATTTCAACAAAATGGCTGCTTTCCTCGGGTTTGTTCCTATCTGGATATCAACAGGCTCCTGCCCTCGGCTCCAGGCATCCGCCTCGGCTCCCACATGTAAAATTTAATAGGTGGCTGTTGGAAGGGAGATCTGCTGGTTCAGCTTTCATCAGACCACGTTTGAGGAGAACGTGTCGGCTCTTCCTTCTCTCGCCGTCCCTTTCTGGCTGCTTTCCTTAGGAAAATTCCTCTTCGTAAACAGCAAATAGCCTTAGCAGGAGCAGGCTCTCCCGGGCTCGGGAGTAATCCCGTCTGAGCAGCAGCGTAGCCTGTTCATAACTAATCCCCGTGGTGTTAGTCGTAGGCAATAATTCCCTGTGCCAAAGGAGAAACCCAGCCAGCTGCAGAACATCGCAGTGCTGTGGAACCCAGCGCTGGTTCAATATTCCATGAATTTTCCCAGCGGGAGTGTCCGAAGCGGTGGCTGGGGGCTCCTGCAGCAGCGCAGGGCTGAGGGAGGGCTGGAGCTGAGCTGAGTTGGAACATCCCATCATTGTGGAGCCCTGCACGCCCGGGGGTGCCACGGTTGACTCCTCCAGCGCTGCTCCCAAATAATCCTGAGGAGAGGGAGTGCACACGCGAGGAATTCCCATGGAGCAGCGGTTCCCGGGACCCGCTGGGGGTGTGGCCTTAAACTGGAGCTGCCCTTGGTGCCCCGGGTTGGGCATTTGTTTGTGGCTGTGGCTCTCTCCGTGCTGCCACCTGAGGTGATGTGGCTGCCCAGGGCTGAGCACGGGCACGGCTGTGTTAGTCCTGCCCTTGGATGTGCTGCAGTGAAAGCCCAGCTATTTCTGCTAGGAGCTTGTCATGCTGCTGGTGTGGCCTTTTCTTTTCTAAATGAACATGTTGAACCAATACTGCTGTAGCTGGAGGAAGCTGGAGCCCAGCAAGCCAGGAGAAGGTGATAATACAGTATAATCCTAAATAACATCCTTCCTACACTGACTGGGATACCTGGGAGGGTCTGACCTAGGGAAACTTGTTTTGGAAAGCTGCAATGCCAATGTGTTGGGAAAATGGAGAAGCCACAAACGAAAACCTCTTGTTCTTAGCAACCATATGTCCTTTTGGTGAGTGGTATTTGCTGGATCTGCCTTGTTGTGCTTAATAATCACTGCAGACCACTTGAGTTCCTTATTAATATGCCATAACTTATCCTGCAGTGCAGGGGGAACCTTCTGTCTTTCTAAAAAGTCAGCCAGAGACCACTACCTCAGCTGCCTCTCAGCCTATTAAGTGACTAATAGGCATTCCCAGAAGCCTTAAGAAGTGGCCAAGTGGGCTGCTGTGGCAGAAGGGAGGACAAGACTTCAGGCTGATTTTAATTAAAGCTCTCTTAATGCTGTTGCTCGAGAAATTAAGAAAACAGTGTTTCTTTGTACATCTGGCAGATCTCTGGGCTGAGGAAGTCTCCTTGTGTTGAAGAGCTGTGTGCTTTGCTGTCTGAAACTCATAATTCTAGATTTATAGGAGCTGGTATCATAACCAAGATAATCTAGAGATAAGGTTGGTTTATTTGCCAAGGTATATTTTCATCTTTGATTAAATTGCCCTAGGAATTGTGTCTGAGTGAGCTCTTAAGAAATCCTTAAGGTAATGCTCCATGATGCAGATAGAGTTACAGAAAAAGATGTTGTGGAGACCCAAATACAAAGTAACCTGGAAAGAACAAGAACTAAACCCTGAAAGGGGCAGCTGGAGGAGCCTTTTGGGGAAGGAGACCCTTAAATTCCCATACAGCTTCTTGTTGGCAGGACTGACTTGGAACAGTTGAAGTGCAGGACTGGGTCAGGGCTGGATGCTCCTGGAGTGCTGGTGGCATGTGGTTGTCAGCCAGGCACCTTATGTTGTCACAGTGAAGAACTTGGATCCACATCACCTGAGAGACTGGTTCACATGTGGACTGGGATGACATTTGCACCACACAGTGTTTGGCAATCCCCATTTCTGGTGTTTTCTGCCCCATACTGTGTAGATTTGCCATCCCAGCTGGTCTAACCTTTCCAAAGCTGCTTTTGTTCACGTGGGCTTTTTAAGCTGGAGAAATTCTTAATTTGGCCTTAAACAAACTGTGCTGGCATTAATAAGAGTCAGAACATGCTGCAGAAGAAGAGGAGTGTCACTTTTTATAGTATGAACCACAAGACTAGTTCTTTGTGCTTATATTTTTACCCAAGGGCTTTTTTTCAGGGAAGATTTTGGTGGTGGTGGTTGTGAAAGATGCTGCCCTGCTTTCCCCTCGTGCTAATGCAGCTGTTTGTGTGGTCAGGCAATCAAACACATTGGGGAACTGGTGCCATGAAAAAACAACTTAAAGGTAAAGAGAAGATCATTTTCTGAGCCAGTATTTGCAGCCTGAAATGGCTGTACTGGTACGGACTGGTGAGCACAGGACACACAGGGATGGGGTGGGATCGCTGCCCTGGGGGGCAGCATTGGCTTTTGGCAGCTCCACATTGTGGCTGTAGCTCCAGGGCTTGGGAAATCACATTGCTGGTTTCTGTCCTACTTTTCAGCAGCTTCAGAGTGTCCATTGAACATTGGCCCTGAGGCAAACTTCCATTTTGGTGTTGGATGGCAAAGTACACACAGTGCTCTCAGGGCACTGCTCTTGCCTCCATCCTAAAACTGAGCCCAGAGCATGGATTTGGGGAGCTAAACCCTGGTTCTGGGGTGTAGCAGAAGTCATATGGTTTGTTGTGTTTCTCAGCTCATGTAACCAAACCCTTGGCTCATGATACAGATTTAGTTGGAAGAAAAACGGGTACACAAGTGAAAATCGGCTTTTATTTCTGTCTTTATTTCTGACCTTTCTAGACTGTATTTCTGTAGTGTTTTCTGGATCTTGTGTTGCTCCAGGAACATCTGGGGACTTCCAAGGACTTGGCCATCTTATGCTGGCAGCCAGTTGTGTTCTGGGAGAGTTTTCAGCCCGAGTGTTTTGTCAGGGCAGGGACAAACCAGGAGTATTCTTGCTCCACAGGTAGTGTGGAGGTTGTGGCAAAAATGGGTAGGATGGATGGAAATCAGCCCTTCCTGCATTTTACAGACATCCTGGAGTTGCACTGTGTGGAGGTGTTGGCACTTAAGTGTCTCATGTGGTAGAAGTAACTAAAATGGTCCTTAAGTCTTCAACCAAATTCTCATTTTATACAGGCTGTTGGATTTAGGTAGCTTGGGGTTTTTTTTAATTTTTCTGTCTGTCAAGTCCAGCTTATGATAGTAAACATGTATTGTCTGCAGAGGTGATGTTACCAGACCCACTGATTTTCCCTTTGCCTGTTCAAAACTCTGCTTGGTGCTCTCATACCAGTTTGGTTACTCAATTACTGATTGTTTTTCTTTTCTTTGTCCAGAATCCAGCGACTATCACTCGAATACTCCTTAGCCATTTCAACTGGGACAAGGAGAAGCTGATGGAGAGGTAAGCAGCCACCTTGTGCTTCAGACCTGCAAGAAATGTTTGTTCCTGCATTAATGTGAGGCTGGATGGATGCACAGTGTGTGGCAGGAGAATGTCCTGTGTAAGCTCTGAGTGCTCCCCCTTTCCCAGCTAAGAGTGACTCCTTGCTTAAATATTATTAATCCCTGTTAGAAATTGTGGAAGGTAAGTTTTCCATTGGAAAGAGGGATTTCCAGTTTGAACACATACAGGCACAGCATTTGGACAGGCTCTGGAAAAAAGCAAGCAGGAACAGGTTCCTGTTGTCTTGCAAGTGTTTTGGATTTGGGTTTAGCTGCTCTTGCCTGTCATCTTGGCATGTGTATTCCTGACATGTTTATTTACAAGTCTGGCCAAGACTAAATTGTTCCTGACTGATAATGTTCCTGCCCTGTTTTCATCTCTGCAGCTCCAGGTTTTCTTCACTGTGTGTTAATAATGGCTTGAATTTTACCTTTCCTCCCCCTCAGAGCAGAGTGTTTCATGGTTATTTCTGATCTTTGATTCCCATTTGGGGAATGTTGCTCCTAAAGGTACTTTTTATAGTTTGTTGTTACACAGTGGAGGCCAAATCCAGCTGCACTCGGGTTTTTCCAATGCCAGTGTTGGTGTTGAAGAGACTTGAGGGAGCTGGAGAATTCAATTTACTGTAGAAGTTTGGGGGGAGGAATTAATCTGGACTGGAAGGAGCAGTGAAGGCTGTGCAGGGACTTAGTGGTTGTTATGGTCTGTGAGTGGGTGGTGAGGGTAGAAGGACTCAGGGCTGTTTGTAGGTTTGGTTGTTTGACTTTCTCCTAATTCCCATTTCCTTTGCCTGGTGATCAGGGTGTGGGAAGGTGGGAGCTCTGTAAACCAGGACTGGTGAGTGCTGGGACTGGGAGTTGATAATATCACTTAACTCAGCCCCTGTAGTTTGGAGCTCTGTCACTCAGAGAGAGGAGCAACGTATTTTCAGACTGTTAGTAATTATTTTGGAGTACAGATATTTCTACTGTCCTGGGCTAGTAGATTTAGGACACCTTTAGCCCCCTTTGTGGAACATTTTCAGTCAGTGATGGTGCTCAGGTTTCTCTTATGTTTTGTTTAACCCACTTTTTTTTTCCCTGAAGTGAATGTGTTTTTTACAGCTTTCTAGTCCTTGCTTTATTTTCCTGAGATTGACCTCTTTTAGTTAGTGTTGGAAGTCTGAAAGCTTTGTGTTACAAATATAGCCACTATTTATCTCTGGCTGCAGCTGTTAAACACTCTGATTTAGTTCCTGCTCTGCAATGTGTCTCCACTTCTTTGTATTTGAGTTCCTTGGGCTGGTTCTCTTGGTCAGGCTAAAGTCCACCCTCCTTGGCTGCCTCCATCTCCCTGTGAGATGCCTCTACACAAGTGTAAGTGAAATGTCATCCCTTTATTCAGTAGGTTTTGTCCCTTCTCATTGAAAGCTTGTTTAAAGCTGCCATCAATTTAAAAAATAAAAACTGACTTGTGGGTTTTTTTCAAAGGGAGGTGTCAGCCAGTTTCATGTGAGGTTTTATTGTTCAGGCTTTTACAGTTTTCACCAAAACACTTGTAAGTACCCATTAATATTTACAATTCCCCAGGTAAACATATTCATTAAAATACTTAATTCTATGGGATTACCCCCATGAGTAATGGAATACATGACCCTTGCTCATGCAGACCTGTTGCATGAGGTCACAGTTTTGGTGCTGATTGATGTCCTGTTGTATTAGAAAAACACCAAAACATGATCTCTGGAGTAGCTGCTGCTGCTTTTTGTCACTTCTTCACCAAACAACTTCATGAAATCCTTTGGAGTGCTCAGCTGTGTTAAAGGGGATTTTATGATTGCTGTGGGGATAGCTGAGGTTTAAAGGTTAAAAACCACCCCAAAACAGACTTGGAAGTGCCTGTTGTTTGATGGTGTGTATTTACAGTCCCAAGTGAGTGCCTGTTTCACTGGAGCTCATGGTGAGTCAGCACGAGCTCCCAGAGCCTTATCAGACCTGGCCTAAAGCACATAAACACAGTCCCTTCTCTGTGGATAAATGGGGAGCTCTGAGCTCCTGACTGAACATTTAAACTTTTTTTTTTTTGGCCTTGTTATGNAATCTTTATCTTATCTCTTGATTCCTTCCAATTTTACTCTGGCTGATGATGTCCATCCCCCTGAGGGGAGTGTTGGGGATGAACCTCTGCGTGATGAGGAGACTCAAATGCAGCTCTCCTGCTTTATGTGCCTTCCCTGGTCATTTTGTTAAAAGAAAAGTGTCTCAGCATGTAACCAAGGCCCTGATTTAAGCCCTGCAGGCACAGCCAGAGCTACAGCAGCCCCTCATGGGTTTATCCTGGTGTCCCTTTAACAGAGGACAGGCCAGGCTGGGCCTGGATTGACTCTTCTCTAAGTGCCTGTCTGCTTTCCTCAGGACAAATAAATACTTTACACCATTCAGCAGAGGCTGAGCAGGTGAAAAATGGGGCATGGCAGGAGTTTAGATGTGGAGATATCCTTTACTGGGAGTGTGATGCTCTGACACTCACAAATGCTCTTTCACAGAAGTAAATATCCCAAAGTGTGTAGTAGAAGCATTTTTTTTCCAGTGAAAAGGCTTTTTATCTTTGATACTCCCATGGATAGGATTTGATTTTGTCTAGAAAATGGCCATTAGGCAGTTAGAAACAGCAGGAGGAAATTCTGAGGAGATAAAGGAGCTGACAGCTTGATCCCTGTGCCAGAAAGACTCAAGGCTGTTATGGATTTGGTCTTGGTAAGCAGAAGGACTTGAAAATAATTCACTGGTTGGCCCATTAATTTTAAAATAGCAGAAACCCCCAACTTTGTGATGAAGAGAATGCATTTTAAAGAATTAATAGAACAAATCCTCGTGTATCAGAAGTGCAGGATTTACTCCATATCTGCATTGTGAAGGGAGAGGAGGGCAGAGGATTTAAAAGGCTGTTCAGGGTGCTGTGCTCCTCCCTAGGATGAAAATAAGGATGGAGGTACCAAGAACCAAGCCTTTAATAGAGGGAATTTGAGGAAGAATCAAAATCCTTGGAGATCCTAGCTGAGACCTGTTAGTAAATCCCTTATCAGTTAATTTTGGGATGGATTGTTGGTGTTAATGAACAACTTGCCACAAATCTGGAGGCATTTGGTCCAGAGGAGGATCCAGGTGTATAACAGGGAAAAAGCAGACAGCTGGGGGGATCCCAGCAATGGAAGTGGTACAAAGTGTCCCAGTAGGTCCCATCAACACAGAGATGGAAAAGAATCTGGGATTTCTGTGGGAGTTTGAAGTGGAGCTGCTGACACAGAGGAGCTCTGGAGAAAGGTACACATGGTTTGGGGTGCATGAGGTGAGACCTGCAGGAGAAACAGAGGTGACCTTGTGTGAAACATGGTCACATCCTAACTGGATTGCATCGGTTTGGGCTCCTTGGGTTCAAGGAGGAGGGATGGAAATGGCAGTTGGTGTTTGAGAAGGTTGGCTGGGCCAGGGAGGTGGAGGAATGTCATGGGAGGAGCTTGTCTGCTGTGTTAGAGCTGCTGCCTGGGAATCCTTGGACCAAAGGACATGGGAATCCACCAGGTGGGCTGTGGTGACACTGGAGCAAGTGGAAAAAAGGGGTGGTGATTGGAATTAGGGTTTGTTCCTAACCATTGAAGGGGCTGGCACGGTATTCCCACTGAGCTCCTGGTGTGTTTGCATAAGGAGTGGTGGAGCACTTGGAGCTGTTGGACTTTCTTCCAGAGTATCCACTGGAATTGTGTGTTTTGAGGGAGATGCAGGTTTTCTTCTGCCTTTTCTAGAGTTCTTATTTCCCAGTGGCAGCTTGATTTTGGGTCTGAGTCACACACGTGCAAATAGTTGTGGAAATTACTTGCTCAGAAGGAAAAGCATTAAAGGAAAACAGTGTGGGGAAGCAGGAATACCATCCATAGGTATTTAGAAGGCACGGGTAATTCCAGGTGAAAAAAAATCCTGATGTGGATATTCACCCTCAAAGACCAACCCCTCATTACAAATAGCTCTGGTATTTCCATGAGCATTTAGCTGAGTACCAGGATTCAAGTTCCATCACAGCATTTGTCTTCAAAACTATTTTCCTTGCAAACAACATCACCCCCAGCTGTGTCTTCTCTTCCCAAATGGAGCATGTCCTGTGCTGGGGCTGCTGCCTGGAAGAGCAGTTGGAAGGCTGGAAACCTTTTGTGGACTTAATATTTATCCATGACTCTTAATAAAATACTACCTATAATGGGACTGCACTGAATTAATTTGCAAAAAGTTTCTAAATATATAATTTTATATATTTAAATACAATATATAAATTTCTAAATATAATCTTCAAGGCAAACAAAATAACCTGGTTGAGTTAAATCCCTGGGCTAACACTGAAGGACAGTGGCAAAGCCTTGTGGGTCCTGTGATGCCAGAATTCACCACTTCATCCCAACATTAGTGTCTTGAAATTTAAGATCTAAAATATGTGAACTGCATTGAGAAATGTATGAAACAGCAGGAAAAATAATATTTTTTCATTGGAAGTCAAGCCTTGTTGGTAGGCAGTGCTATGAGGGAGCTGGGAATGTCTGACTGGGATTGACTGGGGGATGTATGTGCAGGTGATGGAGCTGGTTAATTGATTTAATTAGTTCTTTGCAGCTCCTGCGGCTGGAGAAAGATGTGAAAGATACTGGGAAGAGGCTGAGCTTCCTAATAACAATTCTTTCCAATCTGATCCTCCTCCTGTGGCTGAAGAGCTTTTTATAAGCCTTTAAACCAAACCAGTATTTTTCCCTTAAGGGAATAGGAAATAGAAAGAAAGTGGTCTTTTGTCTCCTCCCAACCAATTTTACATCCTCCTTCCCACAAGGTACCTAATCTTTGGAAGCATTGTAAACCTGGAATTGTATTTTTAGGAGGCTGTTAAAATACTCCAGGTTGACTGGAGACAAAAAAATACTCAAATGGCTGGTGATCAGAATATAGGAAAAATGGAAGGCTTAAACTGAGAGGAGAATTAACTTGGGGCCCTCAAACCTGTACTTAGGAAGGTTCCCAATGCCTGCACTGAACTAGGATGTTCTTGCTCTGGTCTTCCTGTCCTGGAATGTTAATGCAACGGGGAGAGTCAGGAATTACTGGAAGTGCAGCTGAAGAATGGAAGGTACCTGGATTTCAGGACTGTGCAATCCAAGTGAGCCTCTCTGAGGTGATGTAGTTGTCTGACACCCACCTCTGTGTTGTGTTAGGGAAGAGTTTGTTACAGGGAGTGGGGGTGTGAGTTTTGGAAATACCAAGAGCAACTTCGTGCATTTAACCCAAACAGAATGGAAAAATGACTTAGGAGTTAAATTTTCATTCTCTTGTGTGTTGTAGGTACTTTGATGGCAACTTGGAGAAGCTCTTTGCAGAGTGTCATGTAATTAATCCAAGTAAAAAGTCTCGAACGCGCCAGATGAACACAAGGTCGTCAGCCCAGGACATGTCCTGTCAGATCTGCTATCTGAACTACCCAAACTCGGTGAGTACCTGCCCAGAGGGCCTGTCTGAAACTTGCCATTCTTCTGCCAAAAACCTCTCAGGGTGCTGGGGTCTGGGCAGCAGCTCAGGGAAGCTCAGAGAAAAGCAAGCAGGTGATTTTAGCAAAGGTCAGAGACCAATTGAGACGTGCAAATAAATCAAAGGAAAAAATCTGTGGAAAGCACAGTTAGCAAAGGGATTTAGTTAGAGTGATAGGGCAGGGAACAGCTCTTAAAAGTCATAAATAATGATACAACATAGTCAAACTAGAAATCTAGAATAAAACTGAGTGGAAGTGAAATGTGGCTGTGTTTGGATCTTCCTGTGTTGGTACAGTACCCTCCCAGTGGGAGCAGAGGAGGGTGGCAGTGCCTGCTGGGGCTCTGGGCAGCCTCCTGTGTGTGGTGAGCTGGGTGATGGTGGAGCTTTCTGTGTGGCTGTTGCCAAAATCGAAGCATTCCTGTACATTAATCACAGGTCCAGGCTCTGCTGTGGGTTCCCAGGACACAGTGGGGGGAGATCCTGGGAGAAAAGGGGATTAGTGGAAAGGCTCAAATAGGAGGGTTCATCCGTGGCTTTGCCAAAGGCAGGGTGCTGACATAGTGAGGAATTATTCCTTGATTGGAAGCTGCTGTTCCTGGGGGAGCTCTCCTGCCCCTCCAGAACATCTGGAACATGTGCCTGACTTTTCCAGACAAAAGGCTTTGCTTTGCTCTGGGTGTTTTCACATGGATGGGAACCATTATGAGCTTTAGGGCTCATGAGGAGCCTGGAGTGAGGTCCCCTGGTTGTTCTGGACCAGACAGAGCCAAGAAAAGCCCAATTTCAGGCCTCACATTCTCAGCCTTAAGATCACAGTTGCTCCTGAGCCGGGAACTACAAGGCTTTGTGTGTCTCCCCTGAGGCCTTGTGTGCATTGACTTCCCTTTTGGAGAGTACCTGGAAAGGTGAATTGTTGCTTCCTTTTTATGAAGAGCTGCTTTGGACAGAAAGACAAGCTTGAGAAGTTAGTTTGGCACTCTACCTTAGGGCATAATCCTCTTGTTTAATCACTGCAGGCTTTCCATGTTAGGTAATAAGGAAATAAATTTGATTTTAGGCTGTGCAACATTCTAAATGCCCTTTCAGCCTACGGAAGGCTGAGAGTTTGGAGCTGTTGAGAAGTTTTACAGGATACAGTTACTGAGGGAATGTCAGTGTCTTGAATATTCCCCGTCCTGAGGTCATTGCAGGTGGCCTTTGTCTATAAAGTCTAGGTAGCTCCAGTCATCTCCAAAGAACAGTGGTTTGAGGTTTTGGGAAGCAAAATGAGGCATTTGATGTTCTCACCCTGCAAGTTTGAAAATTTGAGGGAGATATTTTACCTGCTCTGTGTTCCCATCAAGCAGAGTCCAGTCCCAGCAGTTATTTTGGATGAAACCCTTACTGGTAAGACAGGAATTGGGAGGGTTGTGGCTTTGCCTCCCTCTTTCTGTCATCCCATCCTCATGTTCCCTGGGGAGTCAGGCTGTGGGATGAGGGTGCTTTTGGGAACATCCTGCTGTTGTCCAGGCTGTGGGTGATGAGCACAGACAGGGTGACACCAGAGCTGCCTCAGGAGTCACTGTTGCCCTTTTTTTGGCTCCCTTAACATCTGCTGTCAGCTGAGCCAAAAATAATTGGGAACTCCCTCAAAGTAAAGAACAGAGTCGAAAGATACTCTGGATTCCTGCAGCCTGGGAGGAAGCATCGTGCCTGCCTTTCTGTGGGCATTTAACAAAGCTTTTCCCAACCTGAAATAGCCAAAACAAGCCCTGAATGAAGCTGTATTCTGTGGTGGTTCCTCATGTGTGCCTGCTGCAGGAGTATTGGGTTCCTGGAGGGATGATCCCCTTGTCTGTGCTTCCCATCACATGTGGAGAGGCCATAATTGTGGGAAAAGTCAGAGCTGTCTTTGGCACAGTTGGCACAGTTGCCTCTTACACCCTCCCAAAAGTTACAGATGTTGGGACCTGTCTGCCTTAATCCTGCAGCTGCAGGGGCTGTCACTTGGGCACAGCAGCATCTGTGGAGCAGCAGCTGGCTCAGAACTTGGCAGGTCTGTTTTTTCAGCCTTGCAGTCGGTGTCGGCCTCCTCTGGGGTGGTTTTGTTGGGATGGATTCTCTGGTTGTTCCTGGAATGAAGGCGGATGCTCAGCTCAGTTGTCAGTGACTGCTGAGCTCAGACTGAGCCGTGTTCCTGCTCACAGGTTGCAGCCTGTGCCGGTGGCAGGAGCCAGACCAGTGTGACTCACAGCCTGGGAGCCCGTGGGAAGGAGGTGCTGACAGACACCTTCCCTCTGCAGTCCCAGAGATGAGCAAAACCCAGCAAATACACCAGTGTGGGATGGACAAAGTAAACCTGTAATGGTCAAGGAGGTGCTTTGGGAAGAACATGTTCCCAAAATGGACTCCCCTTGCCTCAGTTACCACCATCCTGCTGCTCTTTCAGGCTGTTCCTCAGAGGATTCCAGGCCCTTCCCTCTGTGGAATTTCATGCAGGTTGATGGTATGTCAGGGTGGAGTTTTGGTTTTCTTTCACTGGCTGAGAAGATGATGTCTTGGAAAGCTAAGCCAGCAAATACTACCTGTATGTGGTACAAGTGAAGTGTTTTACATACAGCTTTCCTTGCCCCTGGCTCTGGGTATAAAATAACTTTAAGCTGACCAGAGAAAAGTATCTTAATTCCAGTGTTTCCTCAGCAGTGTTTGCTTCTCCACCCCTTGTGTAACCACTTAATCCCAGATGGAATCTTGACACCTCTGTGCAGATGGTGCAGACAAGGATGGAGTTGTCCCTGTTGCTGTCTGTGACAGCTGATCATTATTGAATTTTATTTAGCAATTTACACCTGCCAATTAGGATCTTGAGTGTCTTCACCTGATGGGCATCTTGGTTTCAGGGGGAAGTTTCCCAAGGAAGTCCACATGTGACAAGTAGAACAAATAGGAGGAGTGAAGACTCTGTATAATCTCATCACTGTAACTTGTTTGGTGTTGCATTTATTTGAGTGATTTACAGGGTAAAACAGGAGAGAGCTCTGTATCCTAAAACAAGGATAAATTGAAATGGGCAGGCAGGATGGAAACATGGGCCACACCTTTCCTGGCTGCTGGGGTTGGGGATTAGAGTCTGGCTTTGGAAGTGTGACTAAAGCTGCCTTGGCAATGTTCTGTAGTGGTGATGATGCAAAATAAATAGTAGTGTCTCAGGTTTGGTGTGGGGAGTGAGACATGATGGATGAACTGCACAGCACCAGGGAGGATGAAATGCTGGATGAATCTGTGTGACAAAATGACCCAATGCCCTGTGTTCTCTGTCCTTGCAGTACTTCACTGGCCTAGAGTGTGGACACAAGTTCTGTATGCAGTGCTGGAGTGAATATTTAACTACCAAAATAATGGAGGAAGGCATGGGACAGGTAAAATGTCAGCTCACCTCATGGCTTATTTCTGGAAATTTTGTGTATTGGAGAGGAGGAGGAGGAAGGAAAAGGGAGAGTCTTCCCCAGTAAAGTTTAAAAAACCCAAAAGAGCAACAAAGAAAAACACAAGCCCCAAAGTTTTGGGGGCTGCAGCCTCTGCCACAGGTGGATCTGGAAGGAGCTCTGTGGGGTGGGGGTGGAATTGTGCACAGGGCCACACCAGGAATGGGGTGGGAGAGCCAAGGCACTCCCTTTGCTCTGGATTCTAATGAAGTCTGTTGCCTGGGAATTCTTTGTGGTGCAAAAATAGGAAAAGCACTGTTCCTGCCATGACCTTTTTGTGTTTTTCAGACCATTTCATGCCCTGCCCACGGCTGTGATATCTTAGTCGACGACAACACAGTTATGTGAGTATGCTCAGTTCCTGCCTCTTGGCTTCCCCTCTCTGCAGTTTGTTACTCATGTGCTATTCAAATGCTTACACCAGACTGCACTGAGGCTTTTAGGCAGCAGAGAGGTCTGTCCTGAGTGGTCTGTGTGGATACCAGAAATGTCTCTTAACCTCCTGTGTAGCTCTGAAAAACCCATGTGGCAGCACAGGGAGGAGAGTCTCCCTGACCAGTTTGGTCAGTGTGAGAGCAGAATTTCCAAACCCTGTTCAGCTGCTTTGTGCATGTTGTTTCCTTTGATTTACGTAGGAATTTGGGCCTTCCTACCTAGGCCAACCCACTGGTTCTCCAGGAGCTGTAGCTGATGGGTGAGTCAGAGGACATGAGTCCTGCGGGTGTAGGGTGTGTTTTATGCCCTCTGATAGGAAGCAGTTGACCCTCAAACACCTCAAAGATTTGGCTAAGCTGTGGTGGCAGCCCTATGTCACTGGAGTTATTAAGTTGTCCAGCTGCAGGATGACTGCTCACACATCTTGGAGCAGTGAATTCCATGAGCTTCCCTCTCTTTTATATTGGGGGAGGTTATTGCATGAGTAATATCCTTCGTAATTCTCAACTTTCATTAAGTTCATTTTAATTCTTCTTGCTAAAAAACATCTCACTAGAGGCTTATTCTGGTACCTTATTCTTTCCTTCCTGAAGCCTGACTCACTCATTGATATTAATTTGCTGGGGTTTATTATCAGTTGCTTTCAGAGTAGTGATTTTCCCAACCCCTCTGCAGTAGTGGCTCTTGGTTAGTCATGGAGTGTAGGCTGGATGGAAGTGTAAGGAGCTGGAGTGCTTTCCTGCCCTGTGGAGGGCTGGTTTGTAGAGTTCAGGGTGTGGAAACTAAACTCAAGTTGGCATATCTTGAGTAACTTGATTGAGATTTTTGTTTACCTGAGTTTGAACTTCACCTTGTGGTGTCGAACACTCTGAGCAGGAAGTTGTTTGAGTGTTTTCTTGACTGCACCAGTTGGAATGAGCTGTTCAAATAGTGCATGGGAAGCAGAGGAGCTGAAATGTCTGGGAGCTGTGGTGGCAGCAGCAAGGAAAGGATGGGAGAAGAGGAGAGCAGTGCCGTGGGATTCCCCCTTGCCTGGACATGGCAGAGACAGGAGGTCTGGGACAGTGAAATGGCATCTGGGTGGTGAAGCAAACACAAGGCCCCTTTGTGTAAGACAAACCAGAAACATTTTTTAGAGGTAAAAATCCGACTTTCCCTGATCTTACCTGGATTTCTGGAGGGAAGGAGGGAGGTGCAGTTTTTATAGAAGTCTGATGCTTTCTTTAAAAGCCAAAATAGACAACTGTGGCAATCTTAGGAAATGGCATGGGTAAAAATGTAAGGAATCCCAACTGGAATCTGTATCCACTTCCATGTCCTTAATGATTCCCTTTGTAGGTCTTTTCCTTTCCACAAAGTCTCCAGCTCTAGGTTTCCAAGCTATGGAAACCTAGGACTAACATGCAGTGTATAGAGAAATCAGTCTTTATGAATCAGGAAATGGAGGTAGATGGGCCAAGGTGTTCATTTGCTCCCTTCTCAGGGCCTGCCCTCAGCAGGGCAGGACATCTCCAGCTTGGATTGGCTCCATATGAGCCCAAATTTAGCAATTCAGGTGACTTCCCTGGATTTGTGAGTATTTAGCCAGTTTACAATCCTGTTTCCTTGTTGGACTCGAGTGGGAAGTTTGGAGGGAGAGTCTCTTGCAGGACCTCCAGCCTGGCTGGATGTAATCCATGGCTATCCTTTGCTAATGCTGCTGGGAATTGCTTTCACCTGAGTGCCAGGTTTTTAATTTCATTAATGAGTAAGGCAGGCTGCCTTCATTAGTGCCCTGGGTGACTGAGACCAGCTCCTTGGTGGGAATGGATGGATTTGGGGTTCCTGTTTGGAGGTCACATGGGATTCTGCCTCACTTCTAATTTATGGTCTGATAAAGGATTGTTCCTATCTTGGAGGAGGTTTTGAGGTTGGGTAGTTCCAAACTAAGCTCCCAAGAAGAGATCAAAGGTTAAGGTTGTTTTTTTCCAAGAGTTTGCTGTTCCAGCCTGGCTTTTCTGGTGAAGTTGCTTCTTTTCTAGCTTGGCTCACAGAGGAATGTACACCAAAATATGATTTATGGGCACTGGGCATGGGTTTCATCTTTTACTTTTTCTAGTTTCATTTATGATTTGGCAAAAGACAATAATATTCCAAGCAAAGTTCTTGGAGGTCTTGACCTGCTGTGGGACCTAGAGCAGGTCAGGTTGTTGATGTGGGGCAATCAAAGCATTCTGGTAAGCAAAGAACCACTGGATTGCATATTCCATGTGCTCTGCTTGGTCATGGCAGGACTGTTAATTTAAATTCCAGTTCCTGACATATTCTTACAACTCAATAAATTTTTTAAGTGACACTTAAAATGTCCAGAAGCCCAAGTGAAATTTATAATTCGAATCAAATTAAAATAGTTTTTTTTCATTTTTCACTAAGTTGGGCTCCAAAATTGCAGGCTCACCATGGACACAGGGCTGAGAGATGCTTTGTCAGCTGATTTGTTTTATTTTAGCCCTGGGAATTGAGCTGCCACGTGCTGTGTTTTATGTAATAACCAGTGTGTGGTTTGGTGAGGAGCTCCCCAGGCTGCCCAGGGCTGGGATTTATGCAACATCCCTAATGAGTGTTGGCATGATAACATGCAGGGTTGGGCTGCACCTGGAATGGGTAACCCATTAATTCCAGTATTTATGGCCTGTACAAAGCTGTGTTCCACACTAGGATTTAAACCAGGAACACCACAAAGCTGTATTAGTCCAGCTTCTTATTCAGATCTGTGGGGAAGACACTTTAGTCATACCTAAAAGACATTTATAAAGGTGCTCAGCAATCCATAATTAAATTATTTTGGATGTATTTGGCCTGCAAATGCCAGCCAGGAGACAAGTGGTGACCATGCTTTTGTGTTGGAATTCAGCTCTTGTTTTTATGGTGAATAGATGAAAACACCATAAATTTTTCAGCTAAAGCTGTAGCATTCCACTGACACCCAGATAACACGAGGCTTCCCAAAGTCATGAACCACACTATGGTTGTTCCAGAGCTTTTTAAAGGGGTTTACCACAAAATCTGCATGGTTTATGTGAAGGAACTGATTGTTTGCTTTGTTTCTTGGGCTCTTCAGGAAAGTGTTTTTGAATGAAAATCCCCACACCAAGAAGTTCAGCTCTTTTAAAATGCATTAGCTTTCTGTTTCTGAAGCTTTTATATATAAATATATATATACATACGCACTAAATACAATGCTTGTAGCTTCCATAATAATAAAAGATCTAACAAACAAGTAAGTACAAAAAGTACCTGCAAGTGTAGAAGGACAAATAAAACCCATTTGTTTGTCTTAACTTACTGGATGTATTTGGAAAAAATTAGTTTTCTACTACAATTTTTCTGTTTTTTCCCTTCCCACAGGCGTCTGATCACAGATTCCAAGGTTAAATTAAAGTACCAGCATTTAATAACCAATAGTTTTGTAGAGGTGAGTTTTTATTTGTAATTTTTAATGGCTTCTAGGTTGGTTTTGTCTTGCACATGTACCAAACCAGAAACTTGAGGCTTGTTTAGAACTGCAGAGCAGGTTTTTTTGCATAATCTCTAATCAAGTGTGAATACAGGAGTTGTTTTGTAGCCCTTTGGGTTACAGGGGTAGTTGTAGGAAAATATTAAAAAACACTTCAGGATAAAAGACCTGGAGATAAAAAGAGTGCAAGAATTGTTTAAAATAGAGATTCTGAGGAGCACTTAATATTTTTAATTCTTGAATGTTACTTCAAATACTTGATGTTGAAAACCAGGAAACACTGCAGTAAAAGAGAACATGTCTTAAACATTTGTCATTTGCAGTAAAGCTGCAAAACTGCTTTTAGCAAAAGCAAAAATACGACTTGGAGAAAGCAAAATGAACTCGGAGCAAAGTGCTTTGGAAGACTTTTGCACTGTCCCGATTCCCCAGCCGGGTGTGTAGAGCCCGGGATGGAATTTACCGGGACCGGGTTTTCCCTCCTGGTTTGAAGCGATGTTTGCAGTGGGCTTGGGTTTAACTGTTTAAGTGGTTGAAGCCCTGGCGAGGGGTGCAGGGCAGGAGGAGTCCCCGTGCCCACGCCTGTCTATCCCGTGGGGTTGTGCTCTGTCCCGCAGTGTAACCGACTGTTGAAGTGGTGTCCTGCCCCCGACTGCCACCACGTCGTCAAAGTCCAGTATCCTGACGCCAAACCCGTGCGCTGCAAATGTGGGCGTCAGTTCTGGTAAGAACAGTCAGGGCAGGGCCTGCACACTGCACTGCTGTGTCCTCCTGGAACCACAGCCTGCTCTGCCTTGGAAGGGACATTAAGATCGTCTCATTCCAACACCTTCCACCATCCCAGGCTGCTCCAACCTGGCCTTGGACACTTCCAGGGATGGGGCGGCCACAGCTTCTCTGGGCAACCTGTGTCAGGGCCTCCCCACCCTCACAGCCAACAATTCCTTCCCAATATTCCATCTATCCCTGCCCTCTGGCACTGGGAAGCCCTTCCCCCTTGTCCTGTGCTGTTTTGAAATGGCCCTTGAAGGAGTTGATGGTTGGGGAGGGGGCTATTGACTTAAATGTTTCCTTAGGACTGGCTTTGGTCTCTCCTTAGAACAACCCAGAAGAAAACTTGTGCTGTTTAATTAAAAGCACAGTGATCTGCTCTATTTGCTTATTTTTCCCCTTTCTTTCCCTACAGCTTTAACTGTGGTGAAAACTGGCATGATCCTGTTAAATGCAAGGTGAGCACGACAAACTTCTTTTCTCAATGTGTGACTTGAAGTTTAAAGTCAATTTGTGTCCAAGACTTAGAAATGAAGCCCAAGCTGGGTGGCTCTTCATAAAATCATAGAACACCCTGAGTTGGAAGGAACACACAGGGATCCTCGAGTCCTGCTCCTGTTCCCATGAGGAAGCAGAGTCACTCACCTGTTCAGATCGCAGGGTGAGAAGCACCAGTGAAACCACACTGGGAAGGAAAGGTGCCTCAGCCAGGTGGGAACTGGGGCGGGGGGAGGCTGTTACACCTGGGACCCTCTGCAGAGGGCTGGAGGTGGTTTATGGACCAGGAACATTCCTGTTGGTGGTTGGTGCTTCGTCAGGTGTGTGATTTGTACTGGAGGGATTAATACGGTCCTGGGACCTGCTGCAGTGCCCTGAACTTCAGAAGTGTCTGTGGGGCTGAACCAAGCCTGGGCTGCTGTGGGCTGTGCAGGGCTCAGGGACAGCTGTGTCCCATGCCTTGGGGGACAGAGCAGTTTGCCTTCCTAGGGACACAGAACAGGCTGGATGTGGTCAGGTTGTTGTCTAATAATAATTATCTAATGCTATATAATAACATTAATAACTTGCCTATGTAATTATCTAACACTGCAAGCAGTGTTTTGCTTGTGTTACTTGCATTCCTCTGATAAAGCTGTGTTCTCACTAAGGTTTAAAAAAGAAATGAGCATAAGGTGAGCATTGCAAACCTAAGGAAAAACCTGGCTCAGCATCACAGGGGGTCTGACAGCACTTTTGGTACATCACTGTTAAAATCATAGAGACTGGTTTGGATTGGAATGGACCTTAAAGGTGATCCAATCCCATCCCAATGCCATGGGCAGGGACAGCTTCCCTGGGACTCTCCCAGGTTGCTCTAAGCCCCATCCAACCTGGCTTTGGACACTTCCAGGGATGGGGCAGCCACAGCTTCTCTGGGCACCCTGTGCCAGGGCCTCCCCACCCTCACCGGGACGGATTTCTTCCCAATACTTGATCTAAACCTACTCTCTGTCAGTTTGAAGCCATTTCCCCTTGTCCTGTCACTCCAGAACCTTGGGAATAGTCTCTGTCCATCCTTCTTTAGGCTCCCTTCATGTCCTGGAAGGCCAGAAGGTTGAAAAATGTCCTTATTATTTCAGGATCTAACGTGAGGTTTGTGTTGATTAAACTGAAGAACAGCAGTGAGTTTGCAGAAGTGATTGTGTGGGTGCTCGTGCTCCCTGGGTCAGGACAGTGCTGCAGGAACTGTCTGCACTCAAAGGAGTTGCTGTTTGCACAGTTTTCCAGCCCCCCCAATTCCCATGTGGTCGTGTGTACCTTCCTCACTGCGAGCAGGTGTCTTGGGAACATTTGCAGTTCTTCTATGTAGATTTAACTCTCTTCTTCCATCATTTTCCTGACAGTGGTTAAAGAAATGGATTAAGAAGTGTGATGATGACAGTGAAACTTCTAATTGGATTGCAGCCAACACAAAGGTGAGGGGTTTTCTCATGTTTTATATATAGATCTTATACAGATTTATCAGACAAGAAGGACAAGAACCAAATTCCCCTGCAGTAGGATTAGTTTTTCTGTTCCATCTTAAGAGCAAGCCTTAAAATCAATGTACACTGAAGTGCTCTTGTTTGAAGAGCAAACAGGTGTTGCTGCCTGGAACCAGGTGAGTTTCTTCACATTTAGTGGAGTTTGCTCTTTGAAGAAAGAATAAAATGGAGCCCCAAAGCAGCTCAAGATTTAAGTCTCTGGGCTCCTGTCTGGCACCCATGGCTTCCCTAAGCAGGTCTGTGCCTCTCTGCCTGTGTGGAACATGTTCCCACCACCCTGGGTTTGCTGGGATCATTTACATCTGCCTCTGAATCCTGGGGGTTGGCCTCCAGAGTGGTTCATTTCCCCTGGGCAGCATTCCAGGTCCAGACTGGCAGAACAGCTGGCTGAGATTTTATTATGTAAATGTCTTCATCCTAGTTAGCCTGAAACTTCAGCATTTGATCATTTTGGGATGAATTAAACCCAAGGTTGGTGTGGTGGCAAGGAAACAAAAGCAGCAGATGCCCTGGGGGATGAGGAGCAGCCCTGGGCCAGGGAAGGTGGGGAGGGAGTGAGGAAATGGCTGCTTTGTTTTCTTAGCTCTGTTGTGTAACTGGTTAAAGGCATTGTTTGCAGCAGCCTCGCTGCTTTCTGGGGCCGCCTGCCTGGTTTTCATTGAGCTGGAATGTTATGGTGAAAGAGAAACACCCATCCTGCAGTTAAAATCGGGCTGGAATTGGGCAGTGTCGGCCCCTGACCCTGTGTGTCCCTGTTTGGAGCCTGCACGTTGTCAATAAAGGCAATTTGGCTTTGTCTGAGTGTGTTCCATCATGGCTCAAGAACTGAACCAGATTTGCTCAGAGTTTGTTGGTCTTCAGGTACTGCTCCTGCTAAACCTCAGGAAGAGCAGCCAATAGCCTGGAAAAGGCTGAGTGGAAGCTGTGCAAGCCTTGGGTGTCAAATATTTGGGACATTGGAACAGCCACTTTGACAGCCCTATTTTGCCTGTCATAGCCCTCAGGAGCTGCTGCTGGCCTATCTTGGGGTTTCCCGTCTTGTACCTGCCTCTGCCTTGGGAATAAGGAAGGTTTTTTGGGAGGGAAACACCCATCCAGAGGGTGCGTGGCATCTGGCACAGCCCAGCTCCCTGTTAGTTCCTGGAGTCTGGTGTGAGCAGCAGAGCTGTTCTCCTTGGACATCACTGTCTAAGCTGCTTCCTCTAGCATCTTCCAAGACACTCCTACATGGAAATACTTTGGAGGCCAGGCTGCAACAGAGAGGAAAAGCCAACTGTCCTGGAGTCGTACGGTATCCGTATCCATTGGATTAACTGAAGGACAACACGACACTTCTCTCTGAACTGATACTGGATTCAGTTGAGGGGAAAGTTGGCAGGAAGAGCATCCCACTCCTGAGCCCTGCCTGCTGCAGGCAGCAGGGTGGGGAAGGTGGGAATCTCCCACTCTGGCTGCTGGAACATGTGCCAGGGGAGTTTTGCAGCCCCTGGATGGGACCCAGAGCCCCCCAGCCACCAGCTCCTCCTGCCTCAGCTCCGGCTGTGCCTTGGCCAGAGCCACAGAGAAGCCCAAGGGCCCTTCTGGCAGCAGCACAGTTCCTCCTGGAACAAGGAAAACCCAGTCCTGCCGTAGCTTGAGGCTGTAGTGTTATGCTGGGATGGGAATTGCACAGTTGGAGTGCACATCCATCCATCCTTTCTCTCTCTGTACATTTCCTAGCAGGAAAACAGGGCAGGCATGTTGGTTGAGGCAGGTCTTGTGCCTGCAGAGCTGATGGCTTCCCTGGCTGAGAGTCAGAGCCCAAAGCCTGTGTTGAATTTCTTCATTTTGGAGAACCTAGAAGGGAATCAGGTAGCATGAGATGTGAAAATCCATGTTTTCAGTGGGAAAAACTCTCCAAGTGATTGAGTTGTGACTGCGAGCTCCGTTCCTGTTTCTGGCTTTTGGAAAAGGCTTTCTGGAGCCATCCAGGCGTGAGGCTGAGCTGCAGCCCTGTCCCATGTGGGCTCCACTCAGGAAAGGAAACTTCCTGCCCTACCAAGATGAAGGTGTAAGGGAAAAATACCAACCCTCTGGAATGTGGGCTTGAAATCTGGCTAATCCTTCGCAACAGGAGAATGTGAGATACGTTTGTTCTGGCTTGTCCTGGGGGACAGAATGGGAAAGGAAAATTAGGCAATTGTTGTGGGAGAGAATAGAGGAGTGAAACCCAGCTGAATTGGGTTCTGTTCCCAAACTGCAGTGATGTGATGCATTTTTGGATGAATTATGTAGAATGGTCTGAATGAGAAACGAGGAGATTCGAGTAGTGAGTTCTGTGGTTTCCAATATAATTTTTTTATCCTTTTGCATTCATTTACTTGCACTTAAGAGACCTAAATTCCTTTTACTTCTACAAAAGATACAGCCCTTGCAGCAGAGTGCTAGAGTAGATAGCTTTTTTCTTAAAATAAGCTACTCTGACATGAGTTCGGCTTAACTAAATTAATTTAAAGTTGAGATAAGGCAAATAGAAGTTCTTTATCAAGCCTGTAATTGTCAGTCTTCCTGAAGAACAGGGTTGAATAATCCAAGGATTTGCACATTTCTTTCTTTCTCAGTTTGTTGGACAAGCTTGGTTCTTCAGTAGTTCCTTTCTTGAGTTAAACTATGCAGGTTTCAGGTATTTGAGAATAAAGAAACCACAGAGATCCATTACTTCTGTTAAATGGACGTTCAAAGAGGTAAAAAATAGAGAAAACTTGAGTTTGTGCATTTATGTTGGGCTCTTAAGATATATCAAGAAAAGTCTGAAAGTAACCAAAAAGGAGGAGGGGAAACCTGTTTGAAACTTGAGTGTCAGCGATATTAATCTTCCTGCCTCCCGGAAAACCGAAGGAAGAACAAAGACTAACAGTGCTGGTCTTCACCCAGGGCACTGGGTTTTATTGTTGAAGTTAAATTGGTGTTAATGAAAGTTGTTCATCTGATACTAAAAATTCCCCAGCCTTGCTGCTCCTGGCACATCCCATCGTCACCTTCCAGGCCAGACAGGGCTTGAATGGCTGAGCTACAAACCAGGCACATTTTCTTCCTCCAAAACAACTATTGGCCCTTTTCTCCTCCAAGCGAGATAAAATGGCACGAACCCAGTTCTCTCCCTTTTCAGGTCACTTCTTAATGTCTGAACACACACTCCCTTTGTATTCTCTGGAAATCCTACACTTGTTCTAAGGCAGCACTCGGGATCCTCCCCAAGTGAACTGAACTGTGCTCCTTCATTTCTCACTGTGCCAGGTGTGAACACCCAAAGCTGTCCAAGTGCCATCTTTGCCTCTTGGATGAGCTGCTGTTTGAAACATGTTTAAAAAGCTTTGCTCTGTGACTCGGGTGTTGTCAGGGTGTACTACTTTGTGCTAACCAGAATTAAGTTCAGCATTTTGGGGTTTTGCTGAAAAGCACGAAGAAATCCCTGTGGTGTGTGAGGGTTCTTGTTCTATAGGATGGGTTGGAGGTGAAGGTTTTGCTGTGAACATGGCTGGGAGGCTGATGTCCATCAGTGGGAGTTCTGGAGGGGACTGATCTCTTTCACCTGCCCTGAAATAAGAAACTTGTCTCTGTTTAGCCTCCTGTTCATAAAACAGCAGCTGAGGCTTATGGTGGTTTTTTTACAACAGAATCAGGATTGTTTTCCTTTGCCAGGTTTGCCCAGGCTTTTGTTTCCAAGCACAGCACAGAATTGTTGGGGTGGAACAATGTCAATGAGGTCACTTCTGCATCATGGTGTGACTGATAACATGCAGAATAATCTGCAGGTTTAGTGACTTGATTTGCTGACTATTATGTTGTTGCGTGGCCGTAATTCTCAGGAAGATCTTCCCTATCCTCCTTAATCTATAAATCTCCTCCACTTGTGTTGGTGGCTTGAGTAGTTATGGCTTTTTTTTCTGCTGGTGTTCAGCATTTCTTTAATATCTGCATTCCTTGGCTTTAATTTGTAATAATATTCCACTTCTACACAGCTTTGTGGGTCTGTATTGTGTCACCTTTCTTCCTCATGCTTTCTAGACAGGAGCATAAAGGCTTGGAAAGGATGGCATTCCCTGTGAGAAAAGGGCTGTAATTAGGTCACAGAATCGTGGGATGGTTTGGGTTGAAAGGGACCTTCAAGCTCATCCAATTCCACCTTTACCATGGGACAACACCCACTATCCCATATTGCTCCAAGCCCTGTCCAACCTGGCCTTGGACACTTCCAGGGATGGGGCAGCCACAGCTTCTCTGGGCAACCTGTGCCAGGGCCTCCCCACCCTCACAGCCAACAATTCCTTCCCCGTATCCCATCTCTCCCTGCCCTCTGGCACTGGGAAGCCATTCCCCCTTGTCCTGTCACTCCAACCCCTCGTCCCAAGTCCCTTTCCAGCTCTCTTGGAGCACTGGAAGGGTCTTTCTGTCCTAGTTGCATCCCAGAGCTCAAAGCCCTGAGCCCTGTGGACACACTGGAGAGCTTGGTCCCACCCCAAAGCCCGGAGGGCAGAGTTTCCCTGCTCCTTATGGAGCCTCGCTGGAGGTGCGATGGCCCCACGTCCCAGGGCACTCCCCAGCCTGGCAGGTCATCGGGAACTGTTCCTCCCTGTGTTCCAGCTGTGGGATTTTGCTGAGCAGGAGGATCACCACAGCCGTTTGGATGAGCTGCATCTCCCGCGGCCGATGTCGGCTCCTCGTTGGATGGGATGTGTCTGGAAGAGCTGTGTGGCTCTGTGACCACTGTCTGCTCTGAAAACCACTCCTGGTTGTGTCCCAGGGCCATCGCGGTGTGACAGGGGGACAGTGCCACTGTCTGCACCTGTTAGCCACAGGCACCCTGCCTGCTGAGCAGATGGAGCAGGGATCTTCACAGCTGGGATATTCTTGGGATAAACCTGAATCTGAGTCTTGACTTGCTGGCAGAGGGAGGAGGGCTGCCTGGAAGAGGAAAAGAGGTGCTGCATTGGGTGCTCTGCTCAAAGGAGGGACCATTTTGACCGTGAAGTTCATGGAACAGCATTGACTAACTGGGAATGAGCTTCCCTGGCTGAGTGTGTGTGGAGAGTCCTAGGGGACATCTCAGTGTTGTGCCCCCGACAGGGCTGGCACAGGAGCTACTGTGCTTAGTGTTTGTAGTGCAGTTACTCAGTTTGTAGGACAAACACAGGTGACTGGCAGGAGGCAGGTCTGGAAAAATCCCCTTTATGTGCTTGGTTGCTGCTTGAACCCTTTGGTTTGGTGTGCAGATTCTCCTGTCCCTGACAACACAAGGAGGCAAACTCTGAAAAAGATCTAATAGTTGGGACACTTAGAGCGGGTGAACAAGAACCTCTTGGACTGTGTCCTGTGAAAAGCAGCAGTTTTTTGAGTGATTGTGCATGTTGGTTTCTTCTTTTTTGAGAGTTTATCTGAGTGCCAGCATGGGAACTGGTTGCTCTGGTCAGCAAAGACGTGCTCCAGGCTGGGGAGGGGGTTTTACCAGCTTCTGACCCAAGAGCTTTAGCTGATTTACAGGTATTACTTGTCTGGATATATTTGTTATTGCCTTGTAGATAAAAACTGGCTACTGCAAAAACTCTTATGAAGGCTGGAGTGGTTGTGGGATGAGCTGGATGAGGAGCTGATCTGGTCTAAAATGCTTTTGGTTTTATTTTTGGAGCTTTTTCCTTTGTACTTGCTGCTTTCTTGATTTCTGAAATTGAGACCATGACATTGGCGTTATAAATAACCCCAAACTGTTCCCCAGATATTTCCCAGTGCAGTGCTGCTCTTTGAGATCCTCGTGTTTGTCAAAGGCCTCACACCTGAAAGGGAAAACCCCTTGTGAGCTTTTGTGGAAAAGTCTTCAGTGAGGTGTCACTTGAAGGGGAAAAAAGGGACCTGATGGGAAACGCGGAAACACCTCAGGAGGAGCAGTGTCTCTTTAGCTGACAGCAGGTTCTTTGAAGCACACTAGATTCTTGCTGCATGTTTTCAGATCCTTTCTGGATGGCATTTTGCAGCTGCAGGTGTCTCGCATCGGTAACAGCGTGATTCCAGCTCGGTCTGAGTGTGGAGTGGACCAGACTCTCGGTGGTGAGGAAAGCCAGACGCTTCCCTGGGCTGTTCCAGACCACCACTGCTGCTGGGATTTTGGGGAAGGTCATGAAGTGACCCATCCATCCAATGTCCCTCTGTCAGAGCAGCAGAGATAAGATGTGTTATTCCTTATTTTTGCTGTCTAGCTGCTCTGGTTTTGGAAGTATTTTAAGGCCTGACTCGGAAGAGGATCTCGATGTTCAGAGGGAAGAATTAAATCATGTGTTTCACTTGATGTGCTCTCTCTTGCTGCCATGGGAGCCCTTCCAAGTTGCCAGGCTGTTGTGGGTCCCGTGCTTGCCCTGCTAACGGTGCTCTCTGTCCTGTGGACAGGAATGCCCAAAATGCCACGTCACCATCGAGAAGGACGGGGGCTGCAACCACATGGTCTGTCGGAACCAGAACTGCAAGGCGGAGTTCTGCTGGGTGTGTCTGGGCCCCTGGGAGCCCCACGGATCTGCCTGGTGAGTTCGGGAGCGTGCCTTGCTGGAAGGGCGAGGAGGTCGTGGTGCCAACGGCTTGGATTTGGACTGAACTCTGTGGAATCGGTGTCCCCGTTACAGGTACAACTGTAATCGCTACAATGAGGATGATGCAAAGGCAGCAAGGGATGCACAGGAGGTGAGTCCATAACCTTTGGTGATGAGGGAGATCACCAGCCCTGTGGTTGTGCTTTCTGTAAACCTTTACATCTGCTCTGAAGAAATGCATGGATTTGGGTACAAATCCAAGGGACAGTTAAGTCTGTTGATGTTCAGCTAGGGATGGCTTTGCTGGTATGTGCTACCTTTGTACATCCACAACACACAAGTTGAACCGTGCCTGTGGTGGTGGTTTTTTGCAGCTGGTCTGTCAGTGTGAAGGAAATAAGATTAATGAGTGTGTATTGAGTCATCTTGGTTCTTGGTGCCTTTGCCCTGCTCTGTAATCAACCCAAGGTTGCCCTCTTAACAAGAGCACAGTAATTGTTTAATTAGAATTCTTTATTAGCCAAAAATAAGATAAAACCTTCTCACTGTTTGTCACGACACTGGAAGCATTTGAGTGCTGTACCTCGACTCGAGAGGCCGAAACACACAAGCCATGAGGCTTTAGCAGTGTGATGGGAATTACTTCCAAGGCTGGGAGTGAGGATGTCAGAGCCGTGCAGGGCTGGGCTGTCACCGCCAGCGTCGGGGTCAGCGGGGCCGCACGCAGCCGTCTGGTCACCGTGGGAGGAGAGGAAACTCCTTGGCAAAGGAAGCTGGAAGTGCGGGTCAGGAAGAGCGCGGTGAAGCGTTTACTTGTCTCGCAGCCATTACTTTGTTTTAACTATTTGTTTTCTTTCTCCCTAATGGGAATTAACACAGCGATCCCGAGCAGCCCTGCAGAGGTACCTGTTCTACTGCAACCGCTACATGAACCACATGCAGAGCCTGCGCTTCGAGCACAAGCTCTACGCTCAGGTGAAGCAGAAGATGGAGGAGATGCAGCAGCACAACATGTCGTGGATCGAGGTGCAGTTCCTGAAGAAAGCAGTCGACGTCCTCTGCCAGTGTCGTGCCACACTCATGTACACTTACGTCTTTGCCTTCTACCTCAAAAAGAATAATCAGTCCATTATCTTTGAGGTAGGAGAAAATGTGGTGGTCAGGGATTCAGATTGCAAAGATAAGGGAGTAGAGGTTTAATGCTTGGAGACCTCCCGTCCTCACTTACCAAATTGAGTCTTTATATTCTGCTGTGCTTGAGTTAGAGGCCTGTCTGGGCAATCCAAGTAGGATTATCTGCCAGAGGAATCACAGAATCACGAAGCTGTGGCTGCCCCATCCCTGGAAGTGTCCAAAGCCAGGTTGGATGGGGCTTGGAGCAGCCTGGGATAGTGGAAGGGGATGGGGGGATCCCATGGCAGAGGCTGGGACAAGATGAGCTTTAAGCTCCCCTCCAACCCAAACCACTCTGTGATTCTGTGATACCTAATCCCACTTTCTATTTAGGTACTGACTTCAGTTATGGTGAAGAAAACATATCTATTTTATATATAAATCTATTTTATATATAAATATATTTTTTATATATTTATATATTTTATATTCAGCCCCCCACTAAATACTGTTTTGCTTTTGTCTTTGCAGAATAACCAAGCAGACTTAGAGAATGCTACAGAGGTGCTTTCTGGGTACCTGGAGAGAGATATATCCCAAGATTCGCTGCAAGACATAAAGCAGAAAGTACAGGATAAGTACAGGTTTGTGTTGGAATACTCCTCTCTCTCAAAGCTGCCCGAGTGTTGCCATCCCCTGGGACAGGTAGTGGCCTGAGCATTTGCCAAGATACAGTGTTCTCCAGAGCCACGTCCCTGGGAAGCTGTTTGCTGTTGGCTTTCTGCCATCCATTGGGATCAGCAGCCAGTCCCTGGGCATCTGGGAGCAGCAGCAGGAGCGGCAGGGTCCCGGGCCAGCCCCCAAATCCTCCAGGAGAAGCCCTCACACAGATGCTGGCAGTGTGTTTTTGTGCCCCTGCTGGGACCAGCTCTCGGGGGAGGTGACAGCCTGGGGCAGAGGCTCCCAGCTCTGCCTTCCATCTGCTCTGTGGAGCTGGAAGATCCAACCCCGGAATGGAAAAAATCTTGCGACCAGAAGCAACGGCTCTCCGTGCACTGCTGTTCCTGCACAGAAGGAGCGGTGGGAATGGCCAGGACCAGGGTGGGATCTGCAGAGCGAGGGCCAAGGAACAAGGAGTGACTTTGTTGTTCCAAGCTGCCAGCTTTGGCCTGGGATGAGTTGCCAGCAGGGAGCAATCGGCTCGTTTAATCATCTGCTGGGCCCGTTTGTGCCAACTGTGGGTGTAGGAAAGCTGTCCCTAAGGAAGAGGGAGGGAGCAGCCTGTCCAGCTGGGGAGGAGGGCAGGGGACTGGGGGCCAGGTGACACAGATGCCAGGGCTTTGTGCAGTCCCTGGGGAATCACTTCTGCACAGTGGAAAAGTACAAAGCTGAAAATGCGGATGAGTCACAGGATTATGGCTTGAGTTTCTGAGGCATTTTGCCAAAGTCACTGAATTTGTTATGCCTGGCTTAGGGGGAAGAAAAAATCCAAAGTAGGGTGAGCTGTGGTGACTAATGAACTGTGGGAAGTGGAAGGAGCTGTTAAGCTTTAGTGGGCCTGTGGCCCATCCTGCCTGAGTCTGGCAGTGTGGCTGGGGCTGGACAAGACTTACCTGACCTTCTTCTCAGAGACATTTTGTAACTTACCCTTCAAGGCCACCATTAAATTGGTATTTCAGATCAAGCTGCTAGTTCACTTCAGTCCTCCGAACCTGGATGCTCTTCTGGGGATGAAATTAAAACCTAATATAGCCTTAACTGCCTGGAAACAGTATCCCAAACCTGCCTTCACATTTCTGGGAAGAAAGTATGCATCTGTCAAGCCTGTGCAGGTCCCTAATTAAGTAGTTCAGTCATGTCCTGCACGGTCTCTTTGATGCAAGGCTGGGAGCAGGATGTCATCAGGGTGGGTTTAAAGAGCTCTGGGAAGCTGCAGGAAACTGGTTTGGTTTCAGCTGTTTGGATCTCTTTGCTTGCAAAGACATTTCTAGAAAACAGGATTAACACCTACCCCCAGCAGAAAAATAACTAAAGTTGAGAAAGCAGAAACTCTGTGTGTTTGCCATCACATGCTCCTGAAAATCAATGGGACTTTGTGTGTGAGGGTTTCTGTTGCAACAGCTGACGGCAGTGAGGAGAGCCAGGACTGTTTGAGTGGGATAAATCTGTCAGTGCGATCAGGCACTGTGTGGTAGGTGAGGAATTCCTGCCAGGTGATAGCTCCCTGCTGGGAGATTGCTCCTGAGGGATGTGAACCAGGTGAGCAATCCGGGTTCCCAGCAGCCAGACCCCTCAGGTGCCATCCTGGCGCCTGGAAACTGAACCACAGCATTCCCAGCAGGAACTGGTAACTGGTCAATTGGCTCCTGGCTTCCGGTTTCCCACCTTGGAGTCCCGAGTGCTGCACGTGGGGCCCTGGGAGCTCTGCCTGAGACTTGGCATGTCCCTGACATGCCTCAAGGTGCTCCAGACTTTGGGATCACCGCTGGAAGGGGTTGAATCCAGAAGCGCCTGCTGCTCATTTAGGATTTGCTCTTGGAACCTGAATTATTTAAAAGTTTCTGTGCTTTTTATATTTTTAGTTGGCTAACACACCCAAAATGCCCATGACATCCTTAGCTATGTCCTATGATATCCCTTTTCCTCAGTGTCAGTGATCCTGGTAGGTCTGGACCAGACTCTGGGATTAGTTTTTTGTGCAGCTTTGTTTCAGTGGGTGTAGGTGGGAAGACTCAGAGGGTGTAGTGTCCCTCTGAGAGCCAGGTGTAGGGATGTGAGGTGAATCCTGCTCTCCAGGCATACCGGTAACCCTTTGGACTTGCTTCCATCTGCACTGGGAATAAAACTCTGTCAGCACTCCCAAGGTTTTCATCATGGAATGGTTTGGGTTGGAAGGGACCTTAAAGGTCATCCTGTCCCCACCCCTTGCCAAGAGCAGGGACACCTTCTACCATCCCAGGTTGCTCCAAGCCCTGTCCAGCCTGGCCCTGAACAGTTCCAGCTAGTTTTTCCAAATTACCTCCCACATTTTTGTTGTCCTGATGAGACTCGGAGCAGCTACCAGATTGAGGAGAGCTTGTCCCATTCTGGGTGTCACTGCCAACCTGTGCTCAGGCTTTTGCAAACCACAGCAGCTGCTTCCTCCTTTTCCAGTTATTCCTGGAGGCTTCCCAGCTGTAGGGACTGTGGGGATACTTTTTCCTGGAAAACTCCCTACTTGCACACCGGTTTTCCACCGAGGGACCTGGAGCTGAGTGACTGGAATAATCCAAATCTTAATTAGGGCTGCAAGTACAAACTCCCTCCTTGGGGGAGCTCCTCTTTGGGAAGCGAGGGATGATGTGGGTTTGGATGTGTCAGTGCCAGGGGTGATTCCTAACGTGCCTTTTCCGTGCTGTCCCCGTTCCCTGCAGATACTGCGAGAGCCGACGGAGGGTTTTGTTGCAGCACGTGCATGAAGGCTACGAGAAGGACCTGTGGGAGTACATCGAGGACTGAGCCCGGCCCTGCAGGAACGAACTCTGAACCCTTTCCCATCTTAGAGTGCTCATGCAATTCCAATAAAACCCACCCAGGGCGCTGCTCCGCCTCTTACACCGCTGGTCTGTAGTACCGGGATTCTGTTTTGTTAACAGAAAAATTAAGTAAATTATATTGTAATAAAAAAAAAAGGTAGATAAACCATTGTACAACAGTATTCTAGGCGGCCAAGAGTGTGACAGACGCACTAAAAACCCTCCAACTTTAACTTGTAACGTAGCTTCATCCTCCAAGCCGACTCCTTTTTCTTTTCTCTCTTTCTTTTCCTGTGTGTAGTACAGACAAAACTTAAACCAGTTTCTTGACACTGCTTTTCATGTCCAAACCAGCCATTTTGATGGACTTTGGTAAGGGGGAGTGGCTCTCCCGCCCCCCTCCTCCTCTCTGCCACCCCAGTACACGGATGAATGTGGATTATTGGCTCGGTGTAAAGAGGATTTTTGGGGAGGGGAGGAGGGGGGTACACAGCAAGGAAAAAAAAAACCAACCTTTGTATATGACTTTTAAAACAAAAAGAGGACAACACAGTATTTTTCAAAGTTGTATATAGCGCATATGCATGGACAAAGAGCAAGCGTGGCACGTGTTTGCATAATGTTTAATTACAAAAAAATATTTATTCTTTAAAAATCTTCAAGATTATGTCTATTTGCTGTGCATTTTCTTTCAGTTTGATTCTTTGGTTTGGTTTTGGTTTTTTTCCCTGGGCTGGGGTGGGGGAAGCGTGTGCTGGTGTAGTGAATATATCTATCTATATTTTTTTTTTTGGAAGGCTTTTACCAGAGCAGTTGGGTTTCTCCTCTTCCTGCAGTTCCTTTCTGTGCAGGGCCTCCCCCGGGCCTGTGTGTGTATCCATTGCTGGCGACGGACGCGGCCCCTCACAGCTCCTGCAGCTCTGGTTCAGGATGCTTTGCCTTTTTCTTGTTTTGTTTTCGGCCCCAGATCTTTTCCTGCCCAAATCCAAGTGTCCCTTCCCACCAGTGCACGCAGGACACGTGCTCTGATCCCAGAGGAGGGGGGTGTGTGTGTGTTTAGTGGGTTATTTTGGATCCCGAGGCAGGACAAGGAGGGGTGTTTGGCACCACTTCTCCAAAGGCTTCTGGCGAGATTTCGGCTGTGGATCTCCTCTCCCTCCCCCTTTCATCTGTCAAATGGACCCTTCCTTGCTGTTTTAATTTTCACTTACATTATAACGAGTCGTAACATTGAAAAGGAAAGCTGATGGAATTGTCTTTGTGTTTGTTCTGGGCTCAATCACTGGGCATCCTGTCCTGGCAATTATTTAACACTCCATCTAGTGCAGTAGAAGCTGAAATCAGCGGAATATTTTTCAATGAAAAGGGGAAAGAACTAATGAGTTTAGCTACTGAGTCCATTTTTATGATTTCTGTAACAAGAGCTATGTTAAAGTAAACAATTGGTGGTGGTTTTATTAAATTTACTCCTGTATAGGAATTCCTCCTGTGGTATTTTTCGCCAGGCAAGTGTCCTCCCAGCCTTCTGCCTCTGCAGCTTCCAGGGGGATTCAAGGTGTGAAGGGGTCAAATAAAAAAGGCAGATCCAAGGCAGGGCTCTAACATGGAATGGTGTTTCCAGCTGGCACCGGAGTCACCTTGGCTCCCTCACTGATGCTACCAACGTTCCAGGGATGTAGTTTTATCCCTCTGTACCTGCTTTTCCCTGTATTTGCCCGGCAAATCAGATGTGAGGGACTGCGGCCACTTTCCCTCTGCTTTTCCCGTTGCTGCTGGAGCGGGGGGATGGCAGGGGCTGGACGGGCTTCCCACTGGGAATTCTCCATCCCTGTTAAAAACACTGGAGCACGGTGGGCTGGGCAGGTGGAAGTACAAAGGAGCTGGGTTCTCACTCCGTGTTCCCCTAAAGGATGTGGGAACTCCAACCTGAAGGAAACCTGGGCTGTGGAGTCCTTAATGCCGGTGGCTGTTGGAAAACCTTGAGACTGGTAATTAACTCCCCGTTCTGTGGGAGAACCTGCTCCAAGACAAAGGAAACCTGGCCTGTGGCGTCTTCAACCCCGGTGGCTGTCGGAAAACCCCAAGATAATGGTAATTCCCAAAGGAATCCTGGTGTGTGGCTCCCTCAGTCCCCATGGCTGTCGGTAAACCTCGAGATAATCATTGACGCCCTGTTCTGTGGGAGAACCTGCCTCTGTTCCTCTCCTCCGGGTCTGAGGTGCTCTCAGGTGCGTCGCCTGCCTGTGAGGGCACCATCCCCACACACACTGTGGGAATATAAAGGAGAATAAACAAAAGCCCTCACCCAAAGCTCCCGCCCTGCTGCTGCTCTGAGGGGCTGGGGGAGCGGGGCGCGGCCCCTCAGCGCTTCCCGGGCCGTCCCTGCTCAATGACCGCCTCATTTCCCCCTCCACCCCGCGGGGCTCCCAATAAACCTTCCAATAAAGGGACATTTTATTATTTCCGTGGTTTCTCGGGTGTTTTTCACGTCTAACGGGATCTGGGGAGGGGGGCGTGGGGTCCTCCCGCCGCCACCGCCGCCTTCCCGCCATGCCCCGCGCGCCATGGCCGCC
>WEIV01014105.1:254005-298973 GCA_013390005.1 Calyptomena viridis
GCGGTCGCCATGGCAACCCCGGCGCGCCGCGGCCATGGCGGAGCCGCCGGACGCCTCGGTGAGGGACGAGAGCCCGCCGGGGTTACGGGAGCGAGGCGGGAACGGGGGTGTCGGGGCGAGGGGAGGCGGAGGGAGAGGTGGGGAGGGGGAGGGAGGTGAGGGGAGATGAGGCGGGGCGACGGTGGGAGGCGCTTTTATTGAGCGAGTTTTTAATCTTCGTACGCTTGGTGTGAAAAACGTGAGGGAAAGTCAGCCTTTGCTGAAGTAATTTTTATTAATAATCGATTAATAGGTGCTCGAGCGAGTCCGGGGAAGGGCAGTGGAGCTGGGGAAGGGGCTGGAGCACCAGGAGCGGCCGAGGGAGCTGGGGGGGCTCGGCCTGGAGAAAAGGAGGCTCAGGGGGGACCTTGGAGCTCCTTCCAGAGCCTAAAGGGGCTCCAGGAGAGCTGGAGAGGGACTTGGGACAAGGGATGGAGGGACAGGACAAGGGGGAATGGCTTCCAATTGCCGGAGGGCAGAGAGAGATGGGATATGGGTGAGGAATTCCTGGTGGGGAGGCCCTGGGACAGGGTGCCCAGAGAAGCTGTGGGTGGCCCATCCCTGGAAGTGTCCAAGGCCAGGTTGGATGGGGCTTGGAGCAACCTGGGATAGTGGAAGGTGTCCCTGCCCATGGCAGGGGGTGGCACTGGATGGGCTTTAAGGTCCTTCCAACCCATTCCATGACTCCAGTTACTTGAGGTGGAAGGTATTTGCTGTGGGTTCCCCCAGGCCTGGGTTGTCCCGTGTTTCTGGAAATGGTCAGGACAAAAAGCTGACTAGAAAGTTCCTCAGGTGAGGTGGAAATGTGAGATACTGCACAAAAGTCTCAGCAGAGCTGAGTGAGAGGGCTTGGAATTGGATTGATATGTGCAGATGAAAAAAAAATTGGAAATGTATAAAAAAATGAGAGGTTTGTGCTGGTTATTGCTGCTGAGGATTGAGGGCTTGGCTTTAGGGAATTGTGGGAAAATATCAGCTCAGGTTTTCACAATAGGAATCAGAAAAGTGAGTAAAATTTTAGAGACTATTAAGAAACAATAAAATAAACAGTAAAAAAAAAAAAAAGGGCATTTCTTGGGCTATTTTTTATGTCTCATGTTCTGTACTTGGCATCTCTGATCTGCCTCATCTCCAGTTAAAAAAGATACAATTACAAAATGTTCCCAAAACATTGCAAGGAACAAGGATTGATTGAATCTATGCTTTAAAAAATTGTTAATTAGGGAGGGGGGGCAATACAGGTGTGTGAAATCCTGGGTTGTCTCTGGGGAAGAGGAGTGAGGGATGTCTCTTCCCCAGAAATTGAAGTAAAAAATAAAAATGCTTCCCTGTGTTATCCTGTTTCTCTTCTGGGAAGGCTGGATTTTTGATGCAAAGGAAGAAAATGGTATAAAGTGCATTTATTTTCCATGGCCTGGGAGCTCTGGGCATTATTTTGCTGAGCTCACACCTTGTGTGAGGGCTCGGGGGGTTCCCCAGGAACAGCTTTGCTCTAATTAACGTCATAAATATTTTACAATAAATAGTTTTGACTTCTTTTCTGTGTGATTTCCAGTTAACATCCTAAGTGCTCGAGTGTTGTTCCTTTGCACTTCCTTGATGCCTCTCCAGGTGCTGATGGACAGCAGTGAACCTGTGGGAAGGGAATGTGAGGTTACAATTTGATTTAATGTACCCATGGGACAGAGATCCCAGCCTTGCTTGGCAGGGCAGAGTCTGTCCAGCAGCACTGCTGCTATTTTTATGCTCTCTTTTGGGATTTGCCAGTTGTCCTTTCTGATTATTTTCTGCAGCAGAGCTCCAGGAATCCTTGCCTGGTGCATTTACTGCTCCTGTTTTCTGTCTTTTCAGGTTTCTCCGTCGCCGGCGGCCACAGAACCTCGGAAAGCCCGGCCTAAAAAAGGTTGGTTTGCAGATCTGATTGTGTTTCCTGGGCAGGTTGGTTTTAACATTTCTTTTGTGGTGTCTGCAGCTGTCTAGGAGGAAATAAATGTCCTCTGGGAAAAGAGGAGACTGTCTAGACCGTAATCTGCTGAATACTGGTATTTTTGTAGGGTCTGTGAGCTCAGTGCTGTTCCTGCCTGACTTGCTGCACCCCCAGCCTGCATCTTGTTTGCTTATAATCTGTGAGACTGTTTTATTGTGTACAAACTGGATGGGCTGTTAATGAGTTTGACACTCATTTATCTCCTCAAATAATGGCAGGGGTTTGTTGGGTTTGGGTTCTTCAGAGTGATGTCTCGCTGTGGAAATGATCTTGGGAAGCTGACATTGTGTCCTGTTGGGGTTTTTGTGTCACATTTTCCAAGGTTTGAAGTAAAAGTGAGATCAAATCAGGCAGGTTGTGACTGGGTTTAATTATTGTTTGTTTGCTTTTGTTTGTTGTTGGGTTTTTTCATGTTGAAAATGAGATAATTCACTTGGGCTGAAGTCTTGGTTGAATCTGAACTGGAACAGGAACAATTTCAGTTATTGGTTCTTGATATTTGACCAAATCCTGCTGTTTTGTGAGGGATCTGGTAAATCCTGTGGCACATTTTGGTGCCAGAGCCTTTCCTTTCCCCCCTCCCTTGCTGTTGTGACATGACTTGTCCCCGTGGCACTGAGCTGTGCCCCCCTTCCCTGCCCACCCCGGGCACTGCAGAGCTCCTGTGCCCAGCCAGGCTGAGGTTTGGGATGGAATTTAATTGATTTTCCTTTCTCAAGTGTCCAGAGGGCCCCATCAATTCACATTACAATTGAGTCCGTGCTCCCAGTGCCAGCCAGGAGCTTCCTTTTCCCCTCCTTCCCTCCCACTCAGGAAATGTGAGTCAGGGAGCTCAGTCCTTGGGCCGTTTGCTGCCCTGATGTTCCTGTCAGAGCACACCTGGGGAGGGAATCTCCCCTATTCCTTGGGATGGAGGCTGCCTTGGGATAACTCTGGCCTTACAGAGGAGCTTGTTTGGCAGCTGGGCACTACAGGGACATTGTGCCCAGAGATTCTTCACCTTGCATGGGGGAGCTGCAAAAGCCACTGTCCTTTGGCTTTGGGGAGGTCAGGCTTAACCTCACACAGTCCCAATTCCTGGCAGCAGAATTCCAGCCCCTGAGCAGAGCAGGGCTGTCCTGGAGAAGGGCTCGAGGTCTCAGCACAAGCCCAGGCCCCTTTGGTTCCTTCCCAGACCTGCTTCAGGCCTGTATGCAAGTGAAAATAACCCCCAACTTCATTTTGTCAACTCCTTTAGAGCAAGGATTGCTCTAAAATGGCTCTAAATTGGTCACTTTGAAGGAATTATTGTGACTTCCATTGAGGCACTGTTGGGCTCCTCGAGGAGAGGGTTCATCTCCATCCTTTTCTGAGATTTTTTTGTGCTTCTGATCTCCTCATCCTCCAGCCCCCCACCTTGTGTAAGTCCCATCCCTTTGTGGCTCTGGATCTCCCTTTTGTTCTGACACAACCCCTGGCTCCAAGTGAACTGTGATGAATTAATGTGACTTTGTAATTCCATTTTCCATCTCCGTGGGTGAATTGAGGCGTCTGCAGGGCCTGGCACACCCTGGGTCCTTCCAACCAAAATTCCTTGGAAGCCTTTGGGCTCTGCCATTTAATATTTGACTTTAGTGCAGCTGGGAAAGCTGATTTGAGCTGCCTGATGGTTAATCTCTGGGAAATGAGGGCAGCAAAAAGATTTGTACTAGGAGTGATGTAACAGTGTCCTGTGTGTGTGGGTGAGGGGCTGGGGGCATGGAAAAGAGGAGCAGGGAGAGCCAAGGGATGTTGTGTGTGTTTTTGTGGAATTTGGCAGGAAAGAATAGCATCTTTTTTTCCCATGACAGTGGGTTTTTTAAATAGGATTTTCCTAGAACATCTTAATTAAATATCTCATCCTATTTTAGTTTGTCTGAGGAGAATTAGAGTGAACTTTAAGGAGCCAGCTCCATCGGTGCTGTTTGAAGAGTGTGGCTACACTTATTTTAAACTGACATTTTAAACCCTGAATGGCCACTTTTTGTTGCAGCAATTTGCCTTTTTGTATTTGCATTGTGTTTTCAAGCACCATAAAGTGTCAGTGTCTTCTGAACCCAACATTAAGTCAAACTGTGAAGTGCAGAGACCATATGGTATAACCTGAGCAGTTTGGGGTGGGTTAAATTCGTGCCCAAATGGAGCAGAGTGTGACCAGGTCGTGGCTGAAGCCCTGTTTTAACCATCGTGGTGCTGCATTCAGGCTGTAACAGCTTGTCTGTGTTTGTCCTGGGTAGGAGTGGGGTATTAATTGTGTGTTTCTGGGCATGGGATCTCAGATTTGCCAGAAATCATTGGAATGACAAAATACACACGTGAGTTTTGTTGCTTTAACCAGATTTTACTGCACATTTTACTGATGCAGGTGAAAGGTGAATACTGTTGAACCTGACTCAAGCAGCTTCCCCTCACTGTTCCTTGTTTTCCTCCTCTGATCCTGCCCTGGAGCCAGGACAAAATGGACACCTAGAAGGAATTCTGTCAAACCTTTTTTTATAACTCTTAAAACAACAGCTTCAAGCTGGGAGGCAGAATTTGCTCTCCAAGTGGCTCTTGGGCTGTGACAGCCCAGAGGGTTGGGGTTTGGGAGGGTCTGGCCCAAAGGGAAGAGGGTGAATGTTCACTGAGGCTGAAGGAGGTCTGAAGGTTCTGAGCAGACTGAGGTGGTGGGAATTGCTGTGGGTTGGAATTCTGTCCATCCAACCCTGTAAATTAACAGACTGTGGTGACAGTCATCACTCAGCAGGTGACATGAGAGCAGCAAACCCCCTTCATTATTTTGTCCTTCCCCCCACGTGGGGAGAGCTGCTCCCCAAATCAGTTCCCTGTGTTGCTCCATCCAGATCCATAACTCTGCCTGTGTCGATATTTTGTCCCCGGGTGACTGAGGGGAATAAAGGGGTCTCTGTTCTTGGAGTGATATGGAGTTAATGTCAGCCTGCTGGGATGGGCTTTTAATCTCCCTGCTGCATATTGAATTCATCAGATATTTTCCTAAATGCTTTACTGGTTTGGAATTGAGATGGGCTGTCTCCCATTTTCCCATTCTCCTTTTCAGTAGTGGCAAAATTGAGTCATTTTATAGGAGCAGAGAAACACTTTGACCAGCTTGTATTGTTGATTTTTATGGAGCATCACTTGCATTTATTTCCATTAATCATTGAAAAGCGTATTGAGAAAGTAAGTTGTGAGCTCATGTTTGTCTAATAACAGTTCAGAGGTTAATGGGACAATCTGAAATGCATTTGGGTTTCTACACGAATTGGAGACCTCAGATTTTGTGAGCCACAGTGATGTGTTTTAATGACAAGGTAGAATCCTAAATATGTACCTACTGTAATAAATACCCTCAAGCAAAGTGGATTTCACTTGAGTCCCTGGGAAGAACTTGGGTTAGAAACCCATTAGAGTGTGAAGGACAATTCAGAATTGTCACCAACCACTCCTACACTTACCAAGGAGGGGTCAGGTAGATAATTTTCAAAGTGTTAGCAGGGATTAAGTGTTCTCCCAGGCCTGGGCATTGGGATATTTTTTGGATGCTTTGTAGGGGTATTTTTTCTAGGGTTTGAAGCAAGGAATTAACTGTGACCTTTGGCAAAGCACTTTGGCTTTTGTTTCTTTCCATTTATCAACCACAAGCTTGGCCTAATATCCAGTGACAGGTTCTGGATGCTGCAGGCTTTCAGTTAACAAAACATTTGGAGGCATTAAATGAAAAATACCATCTAAATGGACAGATTGCAATGCATTGCTTGGCCTGTTTGAGTAGAGAGGGGTGTGAGCTTGTCCTTGAAGCCAAGGGAAGTCAGTGGGTTCTAATAAAAACCAGTTGCCTGTTTTCTGGGCAGTAAAACTCCCTTGGCTGGGGAGTGCCTGTGGTGATAACCAATCTCCAAATGTGGCTCTTAGACAATAAATAATGTTGAGATTATATAGAAGTAGATAAGTGGCTTTTGATGAGCTGCTCCTGCTCACCCAGGTGAGCCAGTGGGGATCCCTCCTGCTCCTGCAGATATTTGGGGGGATTCTGGGGGTGTTTTCATGGCTGGAGCTCCCTGGAGCTCTCGACCCCAAGGAGTCGATTCCTTGCGCTTGCAGAGCTGATCATTTCTGAATTCCTGATACATGTTCTTAAATCAATACAAATCCATTCTTTGAGCCAGCTTCAAAGCTGCCTTTGAACTTGTAAGAGTGAAGCTGCCTGAGAAATCCAGATAAAAACAACCCTCTTGAGTTAAATTAATTACTGCTCCTCAGTGTGTCCAAAAGAAAGGCCTTGGTGGGAATGTCATGGTCAGAGGGAGCCAGAGCAGCCCCTTATCTGTCCATTGCCAGTCCTTTCCCTTTGGCCACCTGCAATCCAAGATCTTTTAGCCCATTTGAACCTCCAACCTTGTGGGAAGAAGCTGGTTCCTGAGTAAGACAGATTAGTTGATAATGACATCATTGTTTTATGTAAGAGACTCGGGTGTTTCCATCTCTTGGAAAGTGGGAAGCAGCTCTTTGTGTGTGTGTTGCTCAGGATCTGATGCAGCTGTTAGCTTGGAATAGTGAGATTAAAAAAATGGATTAGCATTAAATTGTATAATATCTTTCAGTTCATCCTCTTCTCCCCAAAATAACAACCCAGTAATCCCTGCAGTGCAAAGAACTGGTAATATTGAAGTTGGAATGTGCCAGCACAGCTCTGCCCTCTTGTGTGTGTACATTAATATCCATGCTGACAGGAGCAGGAATCCTGTGCAGGCAGCACAGCAGGGAACACTTCAGTGCCAACTTTTAAATCGGGTAAATTCATTTTTTTGAAGTTTTTTTGGAAGTCCTCAGTGCCAGGCAAGTTTCTTTTGATTTCAGAGCCTTCAGCTCCAGTTTGTTGGTGTGCTGCATGCAGATAAAATGGCATTTCCTGGTGGGAGTTTTAAAATAATTCTATGAAAAAAAAAAAAGTAGTGGCAAATTTGGGCAGGGTGGGACTCACCTCTCTGCACTGAGATGTCTGTGACAGAGAACAAGTCTCAGCACATCACCTCTGTGCTGTGTTTAGTCAGTGCAAAGCCCATCTGATGCCACTCCCTGACCTCTCCCAGCCACATTTTGGGATGAATTCCTGCCCAGGGATGCCTGTTCCTCTCCTTTACCTTGCAGACAGCCCAAGGCAAGTCACTCATGTGTGGATTTTCAGACCCCTAAAGGAGATGCACAGAAGGAGTCAGAATTCGTGTTGTCTGCACAACTTGAATTGGAGCCTCCGAGTGTCCAGTGACCTGTTGGATTTAGCCCAGCTCTTCAACAGGATCCATGGCACAGGAATGGTGGCACTTGCTGAACAAGGACCAGCTCCCTGAGGGCTTTGGAAATCCAGGATCTCCATTCACTCCTTGCAGGGCCTGTCCCCTTTCCCACTGCTGCAGAAGTCCTGGGATTTAGTCACTATTTGTTCATACTGCTCAACAATTCCATTCCCTGAGAGCTGGTTCAAGGGTTATTCCCCATGGAGTGGGAAGCTTCAAAGGCTGTTGTGGCTGGATTGTGGTCCTCTCCCTGTAAAAAAATATTATTTTACTTTTTAAGGGGAAAAGCTTTTATTACAAATTCTTTACGTTGCTTTTAGTTTCAATTTCCATGTAAAGTACCTCACGCTGTAGAGAAAGACTGAGCCCAGGAATTAAAGCCAAAGGAAGGATTAGACTGGAAATCCCCAAACCACTGTGCTCCTGATGCTGGAATTAATGAGCAGCAGGTTATTTTGGGAATGCCTGCAGCCAGTTTGCAGGGGGAATATCTCCCATCCCAGCATGGCTGGGGGAGGAGACAGTGGGGAGCCAGCAGGGAGGCTCTGGGACCACCCCTGCTGTTCATCAGTGGGTGTGCTCTGCTTCCCAAATTTGGGAACAGCGTCAGCAAACCCGCAGGGAGCTCAGACTCCATCCTGCCTACGAGAGCATGAGGCATCAGGCAGGAAAAAATGGTTTAAATGGAGAAGAGGTGAGATTTCATGCCCGGGATTGGATCCTTGGCTATCTCCAGGTGTGGTGTCTGCATCCTCAGGGACTTGAGAACTGTCATGTAGAACACCAGAGATTTGGGTTTTTTCCCCTATTTTTGTTTTTCCTCTGCCCAGAGCACGTGTGTGCTCAGCAGTCAGCACTCATGGGCAGAATTGCCTCCTTGTGCAGAGCAAACAGACTCTCAGTTTTCATTTTTTAAGCAAAGACGACCATACCTTTTCAAATTCCTTTTTAAAGGATTGTTATTAAATTGAACCCAGTGTTTGAATCAGATTTTAGACTGGAATCCAGCAATTTCAGGCCCAAATCAAATTTGTAGTGGAGTAATGACCAGGATAATGTACTTGTGCTAATGTGTGTAGGTCTCATCCCCTCCCAAATGGACTCAGGGTTGCAGAGCAGTGTCTCACCAACCTCCTGCTGCTGATGGAGATTTCCCAGTAACCAAACTGGTTCTGCCACTGGGAACCTCACTGGGGGTCCTAGGGGATCACAAGTGTGTATTTATTTACAGATCAGCCCACTGCACCTTAAGGTTGAACTTGAGTAGCACAGAGACAAGTAATTGAATAAATGAAGCCTATTAATAAGGCAAATTAATTGCATAATCAGTGTATTTGTTTTGTAAAGAAAAACATTTTTATTTGGAGTAACTCAGAACTTTAAATGTCTTAAATCAGAAAAACCACTGAAATCTGAGCAAGTAACTCTTCTTTGCAGTGCAAAGTATGGTTTTTTTTTGCCTTTTTCCCCCTTCTTGGTGGTTAAATCAGCTTTAAGACACAATTTTCCACCTATCCTTGGCTGATTTTCCTGCAGGGGGAGACGGAGAGTCAGAAATGTTTCTGGTGGTTTTTTTTTTGTTTGCTTAAACTGCTGTTTTCCAGCCTCCTTCCAGCTTTCCCTGCGTCCTGCAGAGCTATTAATCCAGGAGAGGCAGCTCCCAGGGATGAGTTACAGCCCCTCGCCAGGGCCTGGGCTGTGTGTGAGGAGCTTTATTAACCCCAGCCCTCTGTAAATAAGGAGCTACCACCCGGCTTTAGGCTTGATTTAAACACAGGGAAAGGGATTGAGCAGCAAACGGCTGCTCCTTTTGTTGCTGTTGTTTCCATCCGTTTGCAAGGTATCTGTGCACACAAACCCCTGTATTCTCACACATATATTCACTCACACACAGGCAGGGAAGGGCAGCTCTGAGCCCCCTCGGGGTGCTGGGTTTGGGGTGATTTTTCATTATTACTGAGGTTTGAACCCGTTGCAGTTCCATTTCCAAGCTCCAAGGATGGAGCTGGGCGTAGGAAGAGCAACATTCCTGTGCTGGTTCCCTTGCCCAGCTCTGGTGGATTTGTACTGTCACAGCCTCAGAGTCTGAGGAAGGAAGAGGATTTCTGGTCACAGTTGGCTGTGATAGGGATTTGTAGGATGCTCCTCTCACACCAAGGCAGTCTGGTGGCTTTAAACCTTGATAAAGATTGATAGTAGATTTTAAAAATGCTTTCTCTCCATTTCTACACCTTCTTTTGGAAAATACAATTCCCTGGGAGCGCTGTGCTGTTCTGTAGAAGGTATTTGAGTTTGTGCCTTATTATTTTAATGTTGGTTTTGTTCAGAAGATGCTCTTTCTGTCCCTGGATTTACTCAGAGCGGCGTTAATTCCTCGCGTTGGCAGCTGGTGAAGCTCGGGGCAAAAAGGAGACAAGCACAGCTGGGCTCATGCTCCCTATCCAAGTGTATTGAACATGGATGTGAGAGCACATTCTGGGCTGTAAACACAGCTATTCCCAACAGGAAACCTTCCCCAAGCACTGGGAGTGGAAATGTTGTAATCCTGGCAGTAATGTCAGCACACATCCTTGGGAGGCTGGACTGGGAACCAGGGATGGGGAGGGAATTCCATGTGCTGCCTCTCTGCAGCAACAGGTGAATTGTCTTTATGCCAGTGGGAATTTGGTGATGAGCCAGTGACTGGAATTACTTGAAAATGGGGAATGAATGTCCAGTCCAGTCCTGGTTCTGTGGGTTGGAGTGAGCCCTGCCCAATGGTGGGAGCTGATCACTCCATCCCTCCTGGCTTCAGCACAGCCAAGCTTCCCACTTGGATTTCTTGGGAGTTTTAAGCTGCCAGAGGGCAGGGTTAGGTGGGATATTGGGAAGAAATTGGTGGCTGTGAGGCACAGGGTGCCCAGAGAAGCTGTGGCTGCCCCATCCCTGGGAGTGTCCAAGGCCAGGTTGGACGGGGCTTGGAGCAACCTGGGATAGTGGAAGGTGTCCCTGCCCATGGCACAGGTTGGAACTGGATGAGCTTTAAGGTCCTTCCAACCCAAACCATTTTGGGACTTTAAGATGCACTTTATCAAATTCTTCTTTGGTGCAACTCCCTCAATAGCAAAATGTCACAATGGAGACTTGAGGTCTTGCTCTGTGTTTGTAGGTTTTGAAATACCTCTGTGCCTGGGTGCTGTTTTACAACGTGGAATTTTGAATTAGGATTTGGGAAGGGACGGATGAGTCCTTTTGTTTAACCTGTGATGGATCCAGACTGTGGCTCGTGAGGCTTCTGCAGGATAAACCAAATTACAAATACTTAATTACTCCCCTGGATCTTCTCTGTGCCCTGTGTTATGTGTGCTTTAGGTTATTGTGGATTTTGGTCGGTCACAGGTGGTTCTTTCATCTCCTTGAGTCTTTTGCCTCTGTGCTGCTCCTCCAGACTCCTCTTGCTGCTCTTGCTCAGGCTGCTGCAGGTTGGGCTCAAAGCTGGAGGCACTGGGACTGATCTGGGACTTGAACCCTTTCCAATAATCTGGGGTAGAACAAGGGCTGGGCCCTGATCTGATTTTTTTATTCTGATGAGACTAAAACATGTTTTTGAGCCCCTTCTCAGTGCTGGTGCTTTAGCAATAATCTCCCCCCTGAAATCTGATAAAAGCCTTCTGTGGATTTTTTTCCCCCTCCTCTCTTTACAGCAATTTTAAAACCCTTTTATTAAATCTAAACCCCACTGTTTGATAGCTCATCTCTAAGCTATAATTACCCAATATGAAGATACAAGCACAAAATAATTTCCTAGGGAGGTTTACACAAAAAGGAATAACTCTCATTATTATTTTTTTCAATCCTTTGAGAAAATCTATAAGAGGATGAATAAAGGGAAGAGTGATGATGGAGCTGCACAGATACAAACCTGATGATCTTACTCTCATTCTGTCAAGGTTTCTGCTCCAGTGCCTTCCTTAAAGGAGCACTGTCAGGAAGAAAAATCACATTGCTGGAAGTGGCCTCTGCAATCAATCAGTGGCCAGAGAGAAGGTGGGGGATCAGATGGATTCCCTTTGGAATTCAATCAAAACACACTTCAAAGGTATTTAATCATATTCTTGGTGCCTGACTCCTTGGCACAGGACTTTTGTAATCCCACAAGAGAGGCCAAAAGACAATTATGCAACTTTATAAACTCTTTTCGCTGTAGATACCGAGTTTTTGGATTAATTGTGTTTTCCTGGAATGGCACTTGGGCAGATTGATTCCCAGAAAATGATGGCTTTTTGTTTCTTCACTGCAAGAATGATCCAAACTATTATTTTCTAAGCTGTGTCCCTGCAGTCCCTGGACTATTGCAAGAGGGGACAAAGACAAGTGTGTCTTCATCCAGCAGTGACGTTGGAGAAACTCCTGAAGGTCCATGTGTTGGAGAAGGTGTTTTATTCCCTTTCTCTGGAGCCAGAGTCTCAAATAGCCAGGGATTTGTATTCCCTTTCCTTCAGGAAAATGCACTGGGACAGCCCTTCTCAGCAGGCTGGGGGAGCAAACTCAGGGAGATACCTGCTCCTGGTGCACTTATCCCACTGCTCTGTGGGAAAACAGGAATGCAGGTAGGATGGCTGTGGCTCTGGGGAGGTGTATAAATAATTCCCATTAATTCTTGCTGCATCTCAATGGAGTAAAGAGCCTGGTAATAAACCTTTGCTTCTCAGAGCCCTTTTTTGGATCATATATCACAGATATGTTCCTGTGTCAAATTTAATGAGGAATTTAGACATCTCTTTTGAAAAACATCATTGTTTGCCTGTTTTCAATTTGCTTGTCTTGGGGAGAAAGAAAAGGAAAAAAGAGATATATATCCCCTCAGGTTTGTTGCTATTTCCAAATGAGTTTTAGGAGCATGAAAACTCCCAAGTGTTTTCCCAATTCCACAGTTATCCTCAGCTCAGGGTGTCATTGGGGGAAGCAAAGCTGGTTTATCTCCCCTGATGTGACCATTGTTCACTCCTGGCTCTCGTGGTGGGTCTTCATTTCTCTGTTTTCACTCTATCCCAGCACTTTTAGGCAACTCCCTGGGTTTTATCCCTTTCTTCCTTCCCCTTCCTGTTCCCAACAGGCGTTTCCATGGTGTGGGAGTGAAGTATAACATCCCTCTTGTCTTGGAAGTGTGAAAAAGCTCTTTCCTTCAGGAATTAAACAGCCTCTCAGTGGTGTACTGTCCTCTCAGCTTAGCCCAAATCATTGGTGCTGTTTTAACTTTTAATTGTGTTTTTAACCTCCCAGGAATGGGTGGGTTGCAGATGTTTGGAGACCCTATGGGATACTCTGAAGGGTCTTCTCATTATTCCCCATTTCAGACAGTTGCAGGATTTTCTAATTGGATTAGTAGGCACCAAATCCTGATGGATACTTTAGTTTTGACTGCTAGTGGAATATCTATGGTTAAATAGAGTTGCAGTGTTTGCCCTTAAGTGCACAGAGAAAGAGGTGGGAAGTGCCCAGGTGGGCCAGGTTTGCCTTGCTCCCAAAGATCCAGATATTCCACAGTGGAGCAGAATTTGGGAACATTTGCCTCCCTGATTGTGCATTTCTGTAAGCTCAGCTTGTTTGCTCTCCTCTCTTGTTTGGATTGCTCCTTTGTTTGCATTTCTTCTTTATTTGGATTACTTCTGTGGTTGGTTGGATTACTTTTGTGTTTGGACTGTGAGTTTTCTATTTGTTTGAGAGTAGTTGCACCTCCTTTAGAAGGTGTTTGACCTCAAATTGCTGGTGTGCACACTTAGATCTCAGCTCTAAGACAAATCTAACTGGTTTATTTAGACTTTATGAACGAAAGAATCAAGAAAATGAGAGCAGCTTTACAAAATGTTTTCCAAATTGGTTTTAGGAGCTCTCAGTGATACTGGACATGGTGTGGGTTGTGGGGGAGTCTCCTGTGCTTGAGAGGTGACTAAAGCTCAGCTTTTCCAGCAGATAACACTTGGCACTGCTAATGTCTCCTGACAGGACCCAGCCCTTCCAGCTGCAGTTTCTTCTTCCTCCCATGTGATGGTGACGTGATCCCCAAATCCCCCCCTGTGCTCTGGGAGCTGAGCCCGTGTCTCCGTCAGCGCCCTGCTCCGAGGGGAGGAGGTGTCCCTGCTCTGCTCCTGCACTTGTGGCAGGGCATTTTCTCCAAGCAGAGCTTTTTGGCCAGTTGCTATGGTTACCCCTCACTCTGAACTGGAGACACCAGGACCTGGGAATACATTTCCAGCCCTACTGGAATGCTCAGCAGAATGTTCAGCTTGTAAAGCAACATCCCATCCCTTTGCCATTCTGCACCACGGGAGTGCTGGAGCTCAGGGTCCCTCCTCACTGCAGCAGGAGCTGTTTGTGCCAGTGGCTTTGAGTGCCAGAGTCCTGGGACACCCCCAAAAGAACTATGTCTGACCCCTTTCAATTATTCACACCTTCAGAGCAGCAGCATCTCCCAAATCTCCTTTGGTGTTTATCACCTATTCCCTGCTCATTCACTCCCAGAAATCTCTTTTAAAGACCTTTGGTTTTTTGCCCTTGTTTCCTAATGTGAATCCAACTCATTTTCTCCATTTTTGTAAAAATCCAGTTCGCCCAAAGCAGTGTTAGTGCTGAATTAAAATGTGTGACCGGTGCCTGGGGCTGTTTGCTCCAGGAGCTGCTCCAGAAGGAGCCAATGCCACAAGTCTTTCAGAATCCCAGACTGGTTGGGGTTGGCAGGGACACCTTCCACGAGACCAGGTGGTGGTTTTCAGCAAAAAGCTTTTATTTAGTGTCTACCTTGAACAAGGCATTTTCTCCACGAGTTTGAGGAGTAAAATAAAGCCAGACCCTGGATTTCCACATTCCAGCCTTCAAGTGGAACCATTGATTGCAGCTGAAATTGTTGAATTAGTTGCCTTGTGCTGGCAGCTGGGGTGGTTGGGAATGTCTCTGCCAGGTTCTGTGCTGCTCAGGCTGATCCCCTGTGTTGTGTGGATGTTTTCCATGTACAGCACCAGAGCTGCCCATCCTGGAGAGGAAGAACTGGCTGATTTATCTGCTCTACGTCCGCAGGGACTACGAGGAGTGCAAGGTAAGGGTTTGTAGGAGGAACTCTTTCACTGATGTTAGAAAAAAATAGTTTTCTTGACACTTTCCAATGCACCCTCTCTCCTGACTTCTTTTGGAATAAGGGGACCAAGAGAAAATACAAGTAAAATGACTCCAATGTTCTCAAGTCCTTGGCTGCCTTCAGGACGTGTGTGTGCAGCTCTCTGGAGCAGTGTGTGAGCTCAGGATGTTAGGATGTGGAAATATGGAAAGAACTGCAGCCTCTCTTGTTACAAGTGATGGATGGGGTTTTCCAAACTGATAATAACAGTTTCACAGTGCAGGTCTCTGGATGGTACTACAGAGATGCCATGAAAAACACTCCAGCTGAGGAAAACATCACCACCAAGTGTAAAAATTGTCCTGGTTACCCTTGAGCAAAATTCTTTCATTTTACTCATGATCTGTGGCACCCTTTAATTTCTCTTGGGTTTGAAAGTGGTAGTTTATTTGGAATCATAACTGTACATGGACTAAGGAAATGGCAAATTATTATTAACAGACTGTTTTCCTGATCAAATGAACATGAGCTATTAGAGATGATAAAGACCAGGTTGGACGGGGCTTGGAGCAACCTGGGATAGTGGAAGGTGTCCCTGCCCAGGGCAGGGGGTGGCTTTAAGGTCTCTTCCAATCCAAACATTCCGTGATTCCATGGTTCTAAGGTGCACACATGAAGGTGATGCACCAGGAGGGGAATAAGAGTTCTCATTCTGATCCTGTCATGTGCAAAGAAGATCTGAAAAGACTTTTTGTCTTCTGAAACACCAGCTCGGTGAGGACTTGTCTCTGCTGGAGAGCTCCTGGGGGTGCTCAGGAAAAGGGCAGGCTGAGGAGATCCATTTAGCTCTTAATTAACAGAGCTGGGGGGTTGGATCATCAGCACACCAATCTCCTCTCAGATCTTGGCTTGAATAGATACAAACAAAAGTGGGACTAGACCTCTAAACAGAAAATTGTTTCCCTTTCTTGTTATCTGACTGGATTATTTTGGTGTAAGGTGCCTGGTGCTGTGATGGGGTGTAGAATCACAGAGTACAGAAAAAAAACCTCAGGAAACCAGGGAGAATAACAGGTGGATGATATAATGGCAACACTGACTTCTCCACGTCTCCATCAGTCAGGGGAGGAGGGAAAACAGGGGGAAAAGGTCAGGAGAAGACAGCTCATAAATACTGCTCTGCTTGGCAGGCCAGCTTTGCTGGCAGAGTACAAGGCAGCAAAGCCTTTCCTCAGAGCTCCCAAAGCAGGGTTTCTGCAGTAAAATTGGGAGAGTTTGGCACCAGACCATCCCTTCACCTGGGTGTGAGGGATGTGTGCTCAGAGGGCTGGGCTTGTCCCAGGGACAGGGACCTCAGCGTGGCAGGAGGGTTCTCAGGCCCTGGGGAGTGGGAGGCACATCCAGGAGCTGATCCAGCTCCAGGAGGGCTGAGCTGCCCTCTGGGAGTGTCTGTCCCTCTCCACTGGTGTTCCCTGGGGATACAGATCCAACTTGGATGCCCTTGGAGGTGATGGGAAGAGACATTCCCAAACTCTGATGCCTTGAGAACCCAAAGAGGTATTGTCTGTATCCCCCACAGCCCAAATTGCTGTAAACTCCCTTGATTTCAGCATAGTTTGGGCACTTGTTAAAATCCATTAGGCTTTTTTTTAAGACTCACTTAAGAAACAAGTGACCTGTGGTGCTGATTAATTCTGGGCCTTTCCACTCAGTGCTTTGAAATGCTCCCTCTCCAAAGTGCTTTTAAAAGCTTCCATAATTTTCAGTCCTCTAGAAGGCCATTAAAAACTGTTTATTTACCAACAGCAGCTCCCCCAAGTGAAGGCATTGAACTGATTTTAACCCTTTCAGTGCCGCTGCAACAAGGTGCAAACAAATCCTGGTGCTGCAGCATCCCCTGGGATCACACAGGGAATGGTTCTTCTCCTGCCAGTGTGTCTAAATTCTGTCTGTGGCTTAAATAAATCTGGGGGGGAAAGCTGGGATTCCAGATCATATTTCTCAGCTCAAGGCCTTTTGCTGTGGGATTTTGTAGGGTTTATAGAATTAATGAGCTCTCCCTAAAAGACAGCTCTCTATTGCCCTCTCTTGCTCTGAGAATCTGGGCTCGTGTAGATGGAGCCATACAGAGCATCCAGACTGAGGAGGTGTGTGGTTATTCCTGAGCTGAATGTTCTATAATAATGCATTTTGTGAATTATAGAGACAAATTAGCAGATATGGGTGAGGGAAGAGCAGTTCTTCCTTTTCCTTCCTGTCTTTTTCTGAGTGAGGATTCTTAATGATAACTTTCCTTCCTCTCACAAATAACTTCTCAATTAATATCTCCTCAGGAATCACTTTCCCAATAATAGTTTTCCTTCCATGTGCTGTGTTTGAGGTGCAGTGTGCTTTACTTATATCCCTCTCAGAGCCAGATGCTGGTACTGCTCACACAGAAATTATTCTTACCCCCTGTATCTCCTCCACTCCTGCTCAAAAGTGGAGTCTCAGAGCAGAAACGATGCCCTTGGTGTTCATCCTCCCAAGGGTCACTCTTTTTGACCAATTTTCGGGTCATGTGTGACTATGGGATGTATCCAAACTGCACCCTCACCCCACACTGGCAGCTGCAGGGATGCTGCCAGCAGGAATTTGCATTTCCATCAGGTTTTCTTCCCCATGCACTCCTCCTTTGTTCATTTGGATTTCATTGACCCAGCTGCACTTGCTCCAACTCAATTTCTTTCTTCACCAATGGGCTGCAGTAGATACCCTTATCAGCAGAGGATGCTTTCAGAGATGCCTTGTGGCATTTTCCCCAGGTGGTATCTAATTACCTTTGGGAATGGGAATGAACAGAGGAGTGCTGAGGGGGCACAGTGTTCCTGGCACAGTGCTCTGTCCTGGGCACTCTGTGCTTGTCCCAGTCAGTCCAGTGCCCTTATTACAGGGGGTGGCTGTGGTGTCTGTGGCTGAGCCCAAATCTCTGTTCAAATGATGCAGGTTTACAACTTTGCTCTTTGCAGGCTGTCATCAAAGAGCAGCTCCAGGAGTCCCAGGGGCTCTGTGAATACGCCGTCTACGTCCAGGGTACGTCCAAAAGTTCACTTGGCTCAAGCAAGTCACCCCTCATTTGAGAGGGGTGAACTGTAAAGAGGGGAACAGGGGAGGGAAGCACAGAAAATTGTTATGTAATAAATATTTGGGGTATTTTTCGCCTACTTGCTCCATCTAGTTTTGAAGTTTGGAATTTTCACATGGAATGGGCAGATTAGATTTTCTGTTTTCTGTGTATTTGTCACTGATTCCTCCTGGGGCTTTTGGCCTTCAGTGCCTTGGGGGCTGTTTGATTGAGTTACAGATGCATGTTTGCTGTTAGAGCTCCACACCTCAGGTGATTTTCTCACTGTTGGCTTTAAGGATGGAATTCCACTTCCACTCTGTCCCCTAGAAAACATCCCCCAAAACTTGGCATCCCAATTCCAGGTGCTGTGGGGGGGACAGCAGAGGTTTGCTGGCCGAAGACACAGTGTAGAATTTGGAGAGGGAAGAATTCCAGATTGCATTTGAACAAAGCCCAGGGTTTGAAGCTTCAAGCCTTTATTCTGACCCCACATTTCTCCAGGCAGGCAGAGCCTGTGTTATCATTCTGCCCTCACACACATCTCTCTGCGAGTGCTGCTGTAATGTATCTGTACCCCTCCTTTCCCTGCTGTCAGAGGCACATTTTTCCTGCAGATAATGGACTAATTTGCCTGCTCTGTGTTGTCTTACAGCTTTGATATTTCGCTTGGAGGGGAAAATTCAAGAATCTCTTGAACTTTTCCAGACATGTTCCATTCTGAACCCTCGAAGTGCCGACAACCTCAAGCAGGTGGCACGATCCCTGTGAGTGGTGTTTCGTTGTTTCTCTTTGATGTGCCACCCAGGACCTTCCATGTTTTGTTTGTCTCCCAGGCTGCTTAATTCCAGACATGTTTCCTCCTTATCTGCACTTGGGTTGGCTCCCAGCAGCGTGGGTTGTTCTTTAAGCAGCATCTCTGTTATCTGCCTGCCTGATGCTGTGTTTTCTTTTCTTTTGGGCTTTGAGCAGAGAGGTGACACTGGTTTCTAATCCACAGCTACAGGTGCTGACCTGAGCTTGGCAGGCTTGCCCTGCAGACCCCCTTCTGCCTCTGAATGTTCTGTTGGGTCACCTGTCTCTTTCCTTGGAGACAAAGGCAGGCTGCAGAGTCTGGGAATTCATTCCTTGCATCTCCAGTAACATCAGGATGGATGACCTTGGCCCTGGGCAGGAGCAGTGCTGAGGTGGCTGAGATTGTAAACTTCTCCTGCAGCTCTCTGCAGAAGCAGCAAACAGCAGCAGTTCTCACTGGCAAAGGTGACAGTGGTTGCACAGCAGGGTCTCAAAGCAAGAAAAACATGAGAGTTGAAATACTTTTGCAGGTTCCTCCTGGGGAAGCACAAGGCAGCCATTGAAGTGTACAATGAAGCAGCAAAACTGGATGAGAAGGACTGGGTGAGTGTCCAGTGAGCTGCAGGTGGTTGTAGCAGCTCAGACTTGTCCCAAGACCAGGTGAGCTCACACTGCCTGTGGTCTGAGCCACCTGCATCATTCCATCATTCCATCTGCAAAATCCCACACCTTGTGTTGGGGCAGAGGATCCAGCAATGTGTTTGAGCTTTGCAAAGTGTCAGTTTTAACATAACTATATCTGTACTTTAAGGGCATCTTCCCAAGTGTTTGGAAACCCTCAGTTTCCAAACTCAGTTGTTAAAACTTGCTTGAGTAATTGGGAAAGCTTTTGTAATGCAAAACAGTTTTGAAAATACAGCAGCAATGATTAAATTAGCCCATCTGTATAAAAAGACAAAGGGAGAAGGAAGAGCATTGCAGAGGTAAAGGTGTGACACTGGGTGAGAGGAGAGAAGACTGGTGGCCTTCTGCAGGTGACAAGTGTTTCTGAGGTGGCCTTGCAATATGTGAGCTCATTCATTTGTTGCTCAGGACATGTCAAATTAAGGATACAAGGATATCTTTGGTTTTATTAACTTACCCAGAGCAAGACAAGTCAGAAACTTTTTATGCTCTGGGTCTTTTTCCCACCTGCATTCCCTTAGCTGACCAGGCTCCTTGCAGTGCTTGGCATCCTGTAACCCTGTTTAGAACCCAGCAGGCAGATGTCAGTGGGGATTCTGATGAGTTATTCCCAATTCCTGGCCCAGCACTGGAAGCAGAGCCAGGCTGTGCCCTTCCCTTGTTCTGTAAGCTGCAGGAACCAGGAGTCACTGCTCGGGACTGTCCTACACACCATTCCAAGAGTGAGGAAATAAGAGTTTCCTGTGGAAGGTCAAGGCTGTCTGAGCTGGTGAAGCAGGGAAATGCTCACCAGAATGGAAACAGGGAATGGGGGCCTTGCTTTTCAGCTCCCTGGGATGTGCTGGGGTGGGAAAAGTGGCTGGTCTGTTAAACTGTGGATGAGGGGCAGTCCCTGCAGGGTCACCACAGTGATCTTCCTGCCCTGTGCAGGATTGTTTAGGATGCCAGAGGGATATCAGCCCTTCTGGTGCTCAACTTCTGATTTGGAAAATTTGGCTCATCTTCCAATTTAATCCAGCTGGGCTGGGCATTGTGTATATCCTAATGATGTACAGCTGGATTGAGAGCCACCCATCAGGGCAGTCCCCTTCTTTGAGAGAGTGACACCTTGGGGAAGAGACCAGTCTGTGCTCCTTGTTCTCTGAAGAGAGATTTGTCATTTCTGTGGTTTTTGTCTCAGTGGCCTGTAATCCTTTGTGTACAATCCCACTTGGGCTCTGTAGGTGCCTGAAGTAACTTGAATTTATAGGTTTACTTACTCCACAAAGCAAGGGGGGTCTGGGCAGGCACAGAGGTCTCCTGATCCACGGATCCTGTTACCACTCTCACATTCTGTATTTCATACCTTGTGCTCATTTGAGTTTGGGTTTTTTTCATACAGGAGATCAGCCACAACCTGGGGGTGTGCTACATGTACCTGAAACACTTCAACAAGGTAATGCCAGTGGGAAGCAGGAAGCATCCCAGAACCTTCACAGTCCTTGGTAGCTTGAAGGGATCATTTGCAGCCATTGGTATCAAGGAAGTTTTTTACTTCAGTGTTTGTTTCTGGCAGCAGAGGTTTGTGAGCTGTCTCTGTTTCCATTTGTGTGCTGAATGCCTTTGAGTCAGCTGCACGTCAGGGAGGTGGATAAAGGGAGCCTGTGGCAGGGCAGGAGGCTTTCTCTGAAATTTGGGGAATGTTTGAGAAACCTCAAACCAGACAGAAAACCAGCTGTGCTCCAACAAGAGCTGCCTCTGTCTCTGAGCCTTTTAAAGGCAGACCCGTGAACACTGCTGGCTTTGTGGGAGCAGCAATCCTGGTCCATCCTCTTGAAACAAGAGGAGTGTGATGGTAAAGCCCCACACCATTTCTCCAGCTAAGACTGCTGCTCCTCATGCAGAGTTCCCGAAGGAAACTTGTTGCCCCTGGCTCTGGATTCAGAGGGAATGGTTTTGGGCTTGGTTTTCTGGAGGTGCAGCAGGCACCATGGAAAGGTTTTGCTCCTGTGTCTGAAGCTCCTTTTGCCCCAAGCCTGGAGCAGAAGTCACAGGAGAGCAGAACTGCACTAACTGTATTAGCTTTGGAGCTAATCAAGGACTTCTTGGAAGCTGAAGCGGAGTTTATTCCCAGGTGTGAGCATGACATTCCCAGCTCCTCTCTCAGCCATCCCCAAGTGCTGGTGGTGAGCACTCAGCTGCCTCTGATCCAGTTTGTAAGGGAAAAACCAGCATTTAGAACCTTTTTGTTCCAAATTTGGCCCTGTTGCTCTTTGTGGGTGCTGTGATCCCTGCAGCAAACCCCAGTTTTTGGGGAATTCCAAAATTCCATTTTTGTGGAATGCATCCCTGCATTCCCTGTGTGAGACATCCCTGTAAAGCAGGAAGCTCTGGAGTATGGGTTCACACTTGGGATTTGTTGTCTGCACTGGCACCTTCCAGACCAGGTCCTGTTCACATCTCTGGGATTTTCACTTGGCAGCCCATGCTCACTGCTGGAACAAGCATTTTAGGGAAGAATAAAGTGTAAAGTACCTGTTCATCTGACACAGCCAGAGCTTTCCCCAAACCAAACCAACTCAAACTCAGAACAGGCCTGTGCTCTCTCCTCCTTGGGAGGCCATTGCCTCTTGCTTGGCCCGGAGCACATCGTGTTGCCTTTTCCTGCCCCTAAAATCCAGCCTGTTCCCACAATTAGCTGGGCTGGGATTTGTGTTCTCTGGGCTTGGGGGGTGTTTTTTGGCTGTTCTTCCCTGGCTGCCAGGGGCTGTTCTTGGGCTGCTGCTTCACTGAGGGCTCTGTAATCACTTCTGATGTTGTTTTATTCTCTCTGGTTGTGTCTTTAGGCACGAGACCAGCTCAACAATGCCCTGGAGCTCAACAGACACGACCTGACTTACATGATGCTGGGGAAAATCCACCTCTTGGAGGGGGAGATGGATAAAGCCATTGAAGTCTATAAGAAAGCTATAGAGTAAGAAATACCCTTTTTATCCATCTGCCCATTCCCGTTCTATGCCAGGAGAAAATTGATTGGTGTCCCAGATCTGAATTGAGGCCATGATTAAAAAGCTAATGGTAATTATAGAGTCTGTGAGCAAAGCTGGCACTTCCAAGCCCTTCAGCTGTCTCTGCTCTCAGCTGTGGTCCTGCTCCTGCTGACAGTGTGGCAGGGAAGGAGGGAGCTGCTGGAAGGGCTGCCAAAAAAGTGGAATAACAAACGGATGGAGATGCCTGGGAGCAAACTGATCCAAAACTGACTTCATCAATCCCAAAGGTTTATCTGCCACAATGATCTAACGCTGGGTTGTCTGTCCAAAATCAATGGCTGTGTCTCACACGCTGCTTTCCCTCGCAGTGGTTTGTGATATTATTCTGTGAGTGGATGGCAGTTTATCCCACCCCATCACTGCTCCTCAGAACCCACCTCTCCTGGCTTAGGGCATTCCTGAGCATCTGACTGACCAGTGCTTTCAAATGTGGCTTTGTGGTGGAGGCCAGTATCAAGGAAAAGCAGGAGCATGTTGGGAGCCACTGGAGGAGCTTCCCAGGGTGTGCCCTGGTCTCTGTGGCAGCCCTGGGGGGGTGGGCATTTGCACTAATCTACAACGTTTCCTACTTAAATAATCCTTGCTAAGCATCTTACCATGTTTATGTATCTTATCCCAGTGCTCCCCTGCCCTCCTTTCTTCCTCACTTCTGTTTTTTTAAACGTTCTTTTTGTTCTCATCAGCCTATTACATTTTTCTTGCTGTTTCCAGCTCCAGATAATCTGTTATTCCATGTTTGTAGCATCAGGCACAGGCATTTCTGTTCTGGTTGAGGTTTAGAGGTGCCAATGAGAGTGTGCATATCAAATTTCCTAAGTCTTGACAGCAGGGAATTGAAAACTGACTTCTGTTGTAGTGTCTTTCTCTGCTTTTTCTTTTTTGTTGTTGTTTCCACCCTGTTTATTTGTAATCTTTTTATAGGGTGAATGAAAAGTGTGCATAGGATGCATCAGAAATGCTGAGCATTGCCTGTCCTATGTGGCCCAAGAGGCTTAGGATGGATGGATTTACAGGGTGGTTTATGGGGGATGATGGAAAATCCCATTTTGTATTTCCAGGTCACTGATGCAGACTCACTTTGCAGCTTAACAAAACCACGTTATCTTATTATGGGTCCAGATCTATTGCACAGAGCCTTGTTGCCTTGCCCTGGATATCCAGGAGATACTTGGGAAGCTGAGGTGTCATGCTATTCCAAGGAAGTCCCCATGGTGGTAATTGTTCTAATATTTGTGTTTAATAATAACAGTGAAATTAATTTCCTGGAGTGATCCAAGTGTAATGTGGCATCATAATTCCATGTTCTGTTTTTACCTGGTTCTGGAAGGGCTGATAAGCAAACCCAGCCCTCTGGCTTTTGTGTTCCAGGTTTTCTCCAGAAAACACAGACCTCCTCACAGCCCTGGGCTTGCTGTACCTGCAGGTACTGAAGGCTCTTACCTATTACATGAACTATTTTCAGAATAACAATGTTGGGGTTTTTATAGAGTTAATTTCTATCCACCTCCCCATGACTTGCACATGTTTCTCTAAAGACTGAGTTTAACAGGACAGAGCTTGTTTTTCTGTATCTTCCTGTTGCTGCTAAAAGCAATTTGATTCTCTGGACCAGAGCCAGAGCAGGAATTCTGTTTGGCAACGGCCCTAATTCTGTTATAAATCCTCCAAGTATAACAAAACATGACTAGTCATTACCTTGTTTCTGGAGCAGGAGTCTTGTAAGTTATCCCACAAAAGCAGCCATGAAATTGTGAGTGTTAATGCCTCCCAGAGGAAATGGGAATCGATTTAAATAACAAAGGCCTGCTTATCCTGGGGTCTGGGAGATGGATGGGAAGGGCCGGTGGATTGTTCCAGAATTAAGCTTCCCAAAGAGTGAACAAGCAAAAGAGAACAGGCAGCAGTGCCTGGAAGGAGGAGCAGCCACGGAGATGCTCCAAGGGCTGGAGCCAGGCTGGGAGAGCTGGGGGTGTTCACCTGGAGAGGAGAAGGAGCCAGGGAGACCTTGGAGCCCCTTCCAGGGCCTAAAGGGGCTGGAGAGGGACTTGGGACAAGGGATGGAGGAACAGGCCAAGGGGGAATGGCTTCCCACTGCCAGAGTTCAGGGATAGATGGGATATTGGGAAGGAATTGGTGGCTGTGAGGGAGGGGAGGCCCTGGCACAGGTTGCCCAGAGAAGCTGTGGCTGCCCCATCCCTGGGAGTGTCCAAGGCCAGGTTGGAGCAACCTGGGATAGTGGCATGGGTGGAATTGGGTGGGCTTTAGGTGAAGTCAGTTGAAAACACAGGATGACAGGGTGGCTTGGTTTGGAAGGGACCTTAGAGCTCCTCTGGTTCCAATCCATAGGATTTCAGTGGTTCTAACCTGTTGTGCTCACATGTGGCCACAGTCAGGCCCAGTAACACCTGCAGTTCATGAGGAGACAAGGGGTGGCTTCCTCACCTGAACAGAAGAGCCCTGGGGAGGGAGGAAATGGTGGGGATTCAAGGATGTACAGAGGAGCAATTAGTAGCCTCTTTTCTGAGATAAAGGAGCAGAGAACTGTCTATCCAGAGCTCACTCTTGTATGGAAAAGTCAGAGCACACACAAAGAAAACTTTGCTTGGGCCAAAACAGTGAATCCAGCCGAGCAAAACAAATTTTTAGAATCTGTTCTCTGAATTATCAAAGAGGAACATGTGTGTGTAATGGGAGTACTGTAAAATTCACTTTTCTGAAGGTACAACTAAACCAGAAATTCTGGTGCTCACAAAGCATGTGTTCTCCTTCTTAACCCCTCTTATTCCTGAATTTGTGATGTGTATTTACTTCTTTTCTCAGGCTGGGGATTACCAGAAGGCTTTTGAACACCTTGGAAATGCACTTACATACGACCCAGGCAACTACAAGGTATTGTGAGGAGTGGGAATGAACTGAACCTGCTAAAGCTAATTCCAGTATCAGAGCTCTGCCATGTCTGTCCAGGGCCTGGAGAGGCTGGAAAGGATCATGTCCAGAAAGCTTTTTCTGAACTCCATTTCTGGGGCATTTCCCTGGGTGGGGAGTTGGATGTGTGTGGAGGTGGGGAAAGGGGAGCATCTTAAACTGAGCCCTTGGGGTTTTAATTCCACACCAGATGGAATTTACTTTGGAAGGAAAGTCTTCTAGACATTGTTTCCAAAATCCCAAGAGCTGTTCTGGGTCCCTGTGACTCCTCAGCAGGGAGCACAGCTCCAAGTGATACTGCATTATATTATTCTCCCATCTGCTGATTGGTTTGTCTGTGCTCCCAGCTCCTGTCTGTGTTCCCTTGGCTCTGACCTGGAAAGCTGAGCTTGGCATCTGAATTCATTCCTGACTGTGGAACTACTTCTCTTTCTAGGGCTGTTACTTCATTTCTCTCCTTTTTTCCCTGTTGACAGTGCAGAGCATTGAAATGTGTGGTTGACAAACATGACTTATTGTGAAAACACCTTGACACTTACAAATTTGACTTGTCACTGTGAAATCTTATAAAGGGCTTCACTGGTGTGGTTTAAATATAGTGTGTTGTACTCCCTTCCTTTTTTCCCCCCATGGATATTCCCATTAATTGGCAGTATCAGCCAGTCAGTGAGAACTAGGAGAGCTTTGCTGCATGTCTTGCTTGAGTATGTTTTGCTCCTCACTTCACTTCTACCAGAACTATTTCTGTCTGTGCTTGGTGGTAAAAAGAAACTATTAGTGCGTAGACTCAGAGACTCAGACTTAAGAAATGCTTCTTTCACCCCCCAAAATGCCCTAAAAATTATCATGTTGCAATATTTGTAGAATCAAAGAATCACAGACTGGTTTGGGTTGGAAAGGACTTTAAGGCCCATCCCATTCCACCTCCTTCCAAGGGCAGAGACACCTTCCATTATCCCAGGGTGCTCCAAGCCTGGCCTTGGACACTTCCAGGGATGGGGCAGCCACAGCTTCTCTGGACAAACTCTCACTTCTGAGGCAGTTTTGGTCAAGATAGTGCAGGAAGAAGCAGACTCAGGTCCCTTCTTCTCCCTGTGTTCTGCTCTGTGGTGGGAATTGGAGTCCCCACTGTTGGTCTGGGCAGCCCTTACAGGAAAACACCTCAACAAATTGAATAGTTGGTCTTGGGATGGCTTTAGTTCAGTCATTTTGCCCCCCTGTGTTCTTGCTGTGTCCCTCAGAGGGTCACTGTTGTGTCCCCCCAGGCCACCCTGGCTGCTGGCAGCATGATGCAGGCCCACGGGGATTTCGACGTGGCCCTCTCCAAGTACAAGGTGGTGGCCAGCACTGTCCCCGAGAGCCCCCCGCTCTGGAACAACATCGGGATGTGCTTCTTCGGGAAGAAGAAATATGTAGCTGTAAGGATCATGTTTCCATTTTTTCCCATCTGTGTCAAACTTCTTGCAAGCACAAGATGCCTCTGGTGCAGAGGCAGGAGGTGTGTTCTGGGTGGGCTCAGTGCAGGCCCTGAGCTCTGCTCTGGGGGACCAGGGCCAGGAGCCAGGGAATGGCTGGAGTTGTGTCAGGGCAGGGGGAGGTTGGAGCTCAGCACAAGGTTCTGCTTTGCCCACAGGGGGGTTGGGCACTGCCCAGGCTCCCCAGGGCAGTGGACACAGCCCCAAGGCTGCCAGAGCTCCAAGAGGGGTGGGATGATCCTCTGGGCACCGGGGGTGACTCTTGGGGATGGGCCTGTGCAGGGCCAGGAGTTGGACTGAATGATCCTTGTGTGTCCCTTCCAATTCATCATATTCTGGGATTTATCCCTGTTTTTGCAGGCTATCAGTTGTCTGAAGAGGGCAAACTACCTGGCTCCCTTTGACTGGAAGATCCTGTACAACCTGGGGCTGGTGCACCTCACCATGCAGCAATATGCCTCAGCCTTCCACTTCTTGAGTGCTGCCATCAGCTTCCAGCCCAGGATGGGAGAGCTCTACATGCTCCTGGCAGGTATGTGTGGTCCTGCTCCAGCAGGGATCCAGCTTGGGGGACAGAGACAGGACGTGTGGGCTGAAGGAAAGAAACAGTGGACAAAGGCTTCACTTATGTGTGTGAGTTTGGGGTTGGGTTGCTTAAGGAGTGAGTGCAGATTTCCAGCACTGGACATTTTTGGGGTGAAATGAGACAAACATGTCAGAAGTGACATTGAGAACAGGTTTAGATTAGAGATTAGGAAGGAATTACTTACTCAGAGGGTGAGGAGGCCCTGGCACAGGTTGTCCAGAGAAGCTGTGGCTGCCCCATCCCTGGAAGTGTCCAAGGCCAGGTTGGAGCAACCTGGGATGGTGGAAGGTGTCCCTGCCCGTGGCAGGGGGTGGCACTGGGTGAGCTTCAAGGTCCTCCCAGGCCAGGCCATTCCCTAGTCTGTGGTGTGCAGGGTTAGTCCTGGCAGCAGCCCAGACAACCCTGCTGGCACCTGTTTTATGACTGAATGACATTCAGCATTGTCCTAAGAATGAACTCCTTGGGAAACTGCAAGTCCTGTGTGTCTGTTTTGCTTTGGTGCAGTTGCTCTGACCAACCTGGAAGACATTGAGAATGCCAAGTGTTCCTATGAACAAGCTGTGGCCCTGGACAAGTAAGTCTTCATCACTTGTTTGGTCCTGTGGCTTTGCCCCCTGATCTGCTTTGACCCTGAATGCTTTGCAGTGAGGAAACATTTTTACTCCTGTGCAAGTGACAGAGTTAAAAACACTTTTTTTTTTAATTCAAGTGAGCTCTGCAAAATGAAAGGGGATTTTATTTCAGACCAACCCAAAGCTGGGTTTTGTTTTGCTGTTTGGGTAGTGAGTCAGTGCTGATGACTTTGGATGCCAGCCCTCCTTTCAGTGAATATTTATATACAGTGGAGCAGATTCAATAGAAAGAAACATATTTTGTAACCCAAAGTTTGGGCACTGTGCAGAGCAGTGAGATGCTTGGGATAAAGCCTATTCTGAACAGGGCAGAAGGAATATTTTAGCTGGAAAAATTTGTATAAAGCAAATCAAAGGGCAGCAGGATAATCTTTCCTCCTTAATTTTTTTAACAACATCTATGTTTGCGGCCCAGGTCTTAAAATCACAGCATTTGGTTTCAGAAATGTTAAGCAGAACCTCACAGTATTTCAGCATTTCAGGCAGCAAAACAAAATTATTTCAGACTTATTAACAGCTTTGTCTCTGTCCCCAGTTCACTGTGACTGTTTGCATGCTCTGAGCAGCCAACACTCCTGAGCACAGTCTGGGCTGGTGACACAGAGGTGCCAAAAGCACTTTCCATCTGCAGGAGCCACTCAGGGTGGTGAGGGATCAGAGATTAGGGAGAAATCCTTCCCTGGGAGAGGGGAGAGGCCCTGGCACAGGTTGTCCAGAGGAGCTGTGGCTGCTCCATCCCTGGAAGTGTCCAAGGCCAGGTTGGAGCAACCTGGGATAGTGGAAGGTGTCCCTGCCAATGGCAGGGGATGGAACTGGATGAGCTTTAAGGTCCTTTCCAAGCCAAACCATTCCATGATTCTATTCCCAATCAGCCTTCCCTGCCTAGCAAGGCAGGACAGGACCTTAAAGATTGCACAGACTCCTCAGCCATGGACTTGTGTGCTTTGCTCAAAGACAAGGAATAAAACTTTGGCTCTAAAATTTGCCCAAGTATTTGGCACTCCAGGAATGCTCCAGCTTTGGGGTCTTGACAGGGAAGATAAATCCTCATCAGAACAAAAAGGAATTCCAACTGCTGGGGCCTGCTGGGAGGAATATCCAGGCTGTGTGAGGCTGGTTCAGCTGACACCCCATGTGTTTTAGGATCTGTGTGCCCACAGGCTTTCTTTGCTGGCACATTCTGGGCTGTTTGGCTGGGATGAAGGTTGTGGTGTTGGTTTCCTTTACCAGGAATGCTTTTATAGTGGCCTGGGTGCCCTGCAATGGAAAAAATCTTGGAAAAGCCTTTAGAAAAGGTGCTCTCAGTCCTGGTTCTCACTCATGACTGTCCTTCCTGGGGTTATTTAGCTATTGATTTTTCTCTGACTGTCATGTTGCTTCTCTGTGGTGAAATAGCTCCGTAAGGCTCAATTAATTTTAAAACTGGCTGTTCCCAGGACTGTCTGATCTCTTCAGTGTCATGGCAAAGCCAGGGAGGAGGGTTTGCTCTGTGGGGGGCTCAGCATTCCATTTTCCCAGTTAAGGGAGAAGCCACGGCTGTAAATGCAATCAGGTTTGTTCTGACAGCCGTGTTCCCATCACCTCCCCAGGGATGGGGAGTCCGGGCCCGCAGGTGACACTTTATTTATTGCCCAGTTCCAGCAGGATCCTTCCCTCCTGCCCTTGTCCCCCTGCCTTGGCTCCCCAGGGTGGGTGCTGAGCCCATGGATGGCTCCAGTTATCCCAGTCACACTCCAGGAGAGGGCACCAGTCCCTCGCTCACGTTGTCAGAGCAGGGACATCCCGGCCTGAGCCGAGTGCAGGGATGTTCCAGGGGCTCCGTGCGGGGGCTGGGGGCAGCCAGAGTCCTCCCCCGCCCTGGCCGGGCCAGAGGGGGTTAGAGTATCCTAGTGAGGAAAATGGACAGTGTGGGAAATGAGAGTAAAGGGAGCAGCTCTGCCTTGTGAAGTCTTTCAGGAAGGGAGGCAGGAATGTGCCCGGGTTACCTGTGGGGTGGGTCTGCTCCTCAGGGCCTTTGTGATGGGTGTCCCCTGCTGCTCCTCTGTGACAGTGCCTACAACTGTGTGTGTTTTACTGGGGAAGGAGAGGGAGGAGGAATTGAAATGTCAGCAGCACCTTCTGCAGCAGGTGAGGTTGTAAAATAAACCTATAAAGCAGGAATCTGTTCCACGTGCCAAGCTGCAGACTGGGAATCCTGGGAGAGTCTGAGGGAAATCAGAAGAAAATCAGCTTTCACAGCATGTCACTGCTCTGCCTGTCCCAGGAGCCAGGGCCAGGGAGAGCAGGAACAGCCCCAGGATGGTTCCCCAGGGCACAGATGTGGCTGTTCAGAGGGAGGGATGTGCATTGTCACCCACACGGGGAGACTTTGCTGGGCCCAGGCACGAGGGACCCGCCCCTGTTCCCAGAGCACTCTGCTCTGCAGCCCCTCTGTGCCAGACACTGGAGTGTCTCCAGCTCCCATGCTGGACACACCTGAGCGTTATTCCGGCCGGGATAGGTGTTCCCACAGGGAATGTGGTGCATCCTGTGTGTGTCTGCTGCAGGTGCAACCCCCTCATCAACCTGAACTACGCCGTCCTGCTCTACAACCAGGGCGACAAGGAGGGAGCCCTGCGCCAGTACCAGGAGATGGAGAGGAGGGTCAGTGCGGCCAGGGAGGGCAGCGCTCCCGACTTGGACCCCGAGGTACGGCCTTCCTGGCAGCAGGGGCTCGGGGCCACGCCAAGGCTGGCAACAGGCGAGCAGATTTGACTTTGGGTCCAGTGATTAGGAGGCAATTCTGCTCATGAGTATTTCTGAGCAGAGCAGGCTCCTGCTGAGAGCTGCTCACTCCCGTTCTGCTCTTTGAAGCCCAGCTCTTCAATCAATACACAGCAAGACAAGATTCCCTCTTAATTAAGGGAATGAATTAGCAGAGATGTTTCCCCCGAGCACCGAGGCCGGAGCCAGCTCTGCACAGCTCTCATTTTTGGGGCTTTTTTGTGGTGCTGTTGAGTTCATTGTTGTCTGGAGGGTTCCTGCTTACAGTGCTCTTCTCTTTTTGCTTCTCGAGCAGATGGTGGAGGTGGCCCAGAAGATGGGAGCTGCCCTGCAGGTCGGGGAGAGCCTGGTCTGGACTAAGCCTTCCAAAGAGTCCAAATCCAAGCAGAGAGCTGCTGTGTCAGGGAAAGCCTCCAGCACTCAGCAGCCTTTGGGCTCCAACCAGGCCCTGGGGCAGGCCATGTCCTCTGCTGCAGCCTATGGGAAATCCATGCAGCTTCCCTCAGGTACATCTCTGCTGCTCTGTCCAGAGAAACCTCCCTCCCTTGGTTGCAGTTACAGCACAGTGTTCAGGAAGGGATGGACTGACTTACACAGCAGTGAGGTCAATATTTGGTGACAACCTCCACAGATTGCTGAGTTAAGGAAGATGCTCTCTGTGGTGCTTTACACTCCCCTGTTTCTGCAGGGATGTGGGAAGCCAGGAAAGTTTCCCTTCCTGTCTGAGCCATGATGGGCAAAACTCCATTAGCATAAGACTGGGTAGGAGCATCTCTTGAGCCACCATTCCCAGCCTGACCTCTCACCCCTTGGCTTCTCTGCTGGAGATGTGGCTCATCATGGTGATTTTCTGTCACTCTTGCTCTTGTTGCCTGTGGACTGAAGCAGGAGAGAGGTTGTGTAATCCAGGTGTCTTTCTTTGGCATCCCTAAGGACCTGTTCCATTTCTCACACATGGAATAAACCATGCAGGGAAGACTAAGCCAAAAAACCTGAAAAGTAAAACACACCAGGAGTTTAGGGTTTACTTGAAGGACTTTATTATCCTTATCAGGGAAGGGAGCTGGTTCATAACATCAATTGTCAGCCTAAATTTAGTGTAGAAACAACTTCTGTCCTGTTTTGATCTAATTCTGTAAGTAGCTACTTCAGCTGCCTGGAAACCCTGCTGGAATCTGCTGAAGCTGTGAGCTGAACACAGACTTGGGTTTGGGCTCCAGCTCGAGCACAAACCAGCTGCAGTGGAGCTGGAAGTGGCACTTCCCTGTGAGGGTGGGGAGGCCCTGGCACAGGGTGCCCAGAGAAGCTGTGGCTGCCCCATCCCTGGAAGGGGCCAAGGCCAGGTTGGAGCAACCTGGGATAGTGGGAGGTGTCCCTGCCCATGGCAGGGAGTGGAATGAGATGATCTTTAAGGTCCCTCCAGTCCAAACTTCTCTGGGATTCCATGATTCTAGGAACTGTTTTCCCTTCCAGAGCATGAATTAATGCTTAAGTTTGTGTTGACTTCTCACAGCTGAGTGAGATACTGCACCCGAGCTTCCCTTCAGCAGGACTTTGGGCTGTGAGATCCCTGGCTGGATAATTCCTTGTGAAGAATCTAATGCTGGGCAGAAGGAATCTGAGACTAATTAATAGCTGTGATTGTTCTGCATCTCTGTGCTGCTGGGAAGGGCAAAAAGAATAGACAAGACACATGTAGCCATAGAGTAACTCTAACTGTGCTCTCTCCCCAGGAGCTGCAACACCAGCAAAGCCTCCCTCCCTGCCTTTGGAACCAGAACAGGACTCAGAAACGAGCCCTGAGGAGCCCTCAGCACCCACAGGGGACGAGGAGCAGAGGAAGGAGAAGCGCAGGAGCCGTCAGGCCGCAGAGTAGGGTGGCACTTGGGAAAGGGAGCTGCCCTCTCCCCACTGTCAGTCAGGCTGGGTCAGTGTCGTGGCACGTGGGCTCTGCCTTGTCCCACGGAGTCGTTGCAGTGATCACGAGAGGTTGGTGTGTAGCTGCTCTTACTGTGGTCACTGCAAGACCCTGGAGGATGGGGAAGCAGCTCTCCCAGGCTGGCTGGGAGCCCTCCAGGACCCCAGGGCATCCAGCACATTTAGCAAGGCCTAAGTAGGGACTTAGGATCCTGGACCTCCAGGAGGACCAAACCCTGAACTGGGCAGCTGATTTTCCATAAAGAACCAGTGAACTGCAGCTTCAGGGCTCTGTGTTTGCTGGGGGAGCTCCCCAGCTGTTTGAAAATGTTATTTCCTGCTTTTAGTTCTGCACTGTTGGATTGTATTCCTCCATGATTAGCAGTCCAGGAGAGGAAGGTTAGTAATGGAAACTTTTCTGAGGCAACAGCATGAAAGCAGCATGACCAGGGCTCTGGGTCCATCCACAGCCTTCAGCTGTGCTGTGTTTCCTGCTCTTATCCAGGATGACATCAATGCATCTTCAGAGCCCAGCCAGGAACTGAAGTGCTCTCCTGCTCCCTGGAGAACACCAGAGTAGGAACCCTCACTTTCCTCTCTGTTTTGCTGCCTTCTGATCTTAAATGTGCTTTTCCTCCCTCCCCCCAGCTGTCCCCTCTGCTGGGTTTTGTGTCACTACAGCTCTGGGGCAGCATTCCTGTAGGGATTCCCTCCTGCCAGGAATTCAACAAAACAGGATTTTTTTGGGGACAAATTGAAACAAACCAGCCAAGGAGCAGTGTAAATCAGGTACAGTGCAGAGATCTTTATTCACATTAAACTCCTGACACTGGAAGTTCCTGCAGCATAACAGAGTCCTGGGAAGAAGAGGTGAGGATTGCAGAGCAGCGACAGGCAGGGGCTGGGACTAAGACGCCTCAGCCCCAAAACTTTGAGTTCAAGACAGACTTTTTTTGCCCTAGGATGCTTTGATAGGGTAAATGTCACACAGGGAGCACATACTGCATTTGAAGGTACCTGTGAAGGGATTTATTTTCAATACATATTTTAGTGAAAAGGTTACACAGATAATCAACCACTTCTCCTGTGAAATGAAGCAGTAGCACCTTCCTAATTCCTGGGAGCTTCATGTCTAAGGAAGCATTTTTAAACATGTAATTCCAGTTGGATAATAAATAGAACTGCAATTCCTGGTCCTGTCCCCTCTCCTCCCCTGGCTATGGTGATGATGGCATTTGCATACAGTAAATTCCTGGGATCTTTCTGGAGAGCTTTTTTGTGCTAATGGTAATGAGGCTGGACTGTTCCTTCAGCTGGAATTAAGCAAGGGACTCTTCAGCAGGACTGCACTGAGGCTTTTAGGGATTTTGGAAATCACACCTTATGCTCCAAAATCTGTTTCTGGCATCAGCCATAATTCTAATTTTCTCTTTTTCCCCTGTAATGGACATTTTAAGATGCAAAACAATAATGAGCTTAATTTCTAGGGAAGTAGAAACCATCTGCTTTAGGACTTTTCTTGCCCTTTTTAGGAAAATGTCTTTGAGGAGCCAGGGTAAATCACAGAGCTCACAAGGTACTCTGCAGCTTGGCTTCAAACAGCAATGCCTGGGCATTACTCTTGTTTCAGCCAAGAGTAATAATTTATCCATGCAGCAACATGTGTTCCACCCAAAAAATCTGGTTTTGAGATCCCTGAGACAAGTGGATGCTGATTATGGCACAGGATTGTTTGGTACCTGCCATGTTCCTGCACTTGGTGTTTGCTCAGTTGTGCCTGAGCAAGGACATGGGGGCCTTAAACATGTTAAAAATTCAGATTTCCCAGTTGGGAAGTGGGTTGCAGTTGGCAAAGCCTCTTCTGCAGAGACAGACAAGCCCCAGTGCTCAGTGAAGGAAAACTTTACTAAAATAATCAGCTCCACATAGAAATGCACTCGGAGCACGTGTTACAGCAAGTGCTTCATCTGCCAAGGCTTTGCTGTAAGAGAAAACCCAGTTCTGCTACAAGGAAACCTTTACCACCCTCTCAAACCAAACTGCTCCAAAAAAAATCCATGTTTTTAATGGAAGATGGAGGTGAGCCCTGAACCCAGCTTTACCCAGGCTGCACCGAGGAGCAGCTTTCCCAAGGAAAGCACAGGGAAGGTGTTCAGGGTATGTGTTTCTCTGTCCCCAGTTGCATTTCAATGGGATAATTCCTGCCAGCATTTGTATTCCTCAGCTGTGGGATCTGCTCAGAGCCTGATCCTGGGCTTTGGGAACAGACAGGAATAGCCACGTGTGCCATTTCCAACCTGCACATTCCCTTGGCTGAGAGAACATCCTCCCACCACTCTGGATCCAGAACTCCCTGAGAATCCAGCCTGGATCCACCTGAGACATGACGCAAGGAACGGCTCCATCTGTTACAGAGGAGAACTTCATCTGAACAGACACAACCACCATTCCTGCCTCCAAGATCCAAGTGTTATTGCAGAGTTTCATCAGACCCAGTGTTTTCCTGTTTTCTCCCCAAACCTGGTGAGTTTCCTTAGCCCAGGAATAGCAGGGCAGCAGGTTGAGTGCCAGGAGCTGCTCCAAGCACGTGAGGCACCACCAGCACCACGTGTTACCCAGAGACACTTCAGCTGTTCACTCCCTGCCAACTCTCAGCTTTCACTTGAGCTCCAGGTGCCAAAAAGAGCCCAAACCCATTTTAGATTGACTGGAAGTTGAGTTGTGTTGTACCATTCTCACAGAACTGCCCCACTATTCAACTCTTTTCTCAGGACATGGCTGGAAAGGTCACCCTGTGGCACATAATTCCTGGTAATTCAGTATATCCTACAGAATAAATAGTAAAAAAAAAGCCAAGCACAAGTGCTGATGGTTTTCCATGGGGTTTTGGAATGGATCTGGTGCTCTGTTGCTCTCCAGGCTTTGGATTCCAGTGGCTGAGTGGAGCTGAGCTCTAAGGCAACATCTGACATGGGTCAGAGCAGCTGCTGAGGCCTTTGCCAAAGGCTGAGGAAGAACTTTGCAGCACCAGTTCTGTAACAAGCAATTTGGGAGGGAAGAGCAAACTTAACCAGGGCTCACATATCCCAACAGGAGATACCAGGAAGCACAGAAGTAAAAAGAATCAAGTCATTCCTTGGCAATGCTGTGAAACTCCCCTGGAGGAAAAAAAGGTGAAAAGCCCTTAAACTGGAGAGAGTTGGATTTGGGATTGTTTTTTCCATGTCAGAGCACCAAGGGCACAGCAAAGGAACGTGTCCTTTGGGACTCTGCCAGCCTTGTGTGATTCACACCTCTCAAATAATCCTTCCCCTGACCTTCAGTAAGGGACATGCACGGAAAAGATGGGAACAATGCTCATTTCAGATCATGGATAAGACAAAATAAACCAAACCAAGGTGGCTGCAGGGACACAGGGCCAGAAATACCAAAGTGCCCAGGTTTTGTCTTGGAGAGATGTCACAAGGCTGAGCTCATCTGCATCTCCAGCAAAATCTGTGTGAATAAACTCAGCCAGTGCAAACCCTGATTGGGGAACGTGAGGCTGCCTGAGGTTTGAGTCCTCCAGCCCTGTGCACTGCCAGCTATGAGCAACACAGGAGGACAAAGAGAATGTGCAGAGACAGGATCAGGGGGAGTAGGGTCAGTTCAAGCCTGGGTTTGAGGCTTTGGTGTCACAACTGAAGGTGTGCAGAAGTGGGAGAGGTGCAGGCAGAGCTCTGCCTCCCTCTTGGGCAAGGCAGGGATGTTCACCATGGAATGAAGGCTGCTGGGCCCCTCCCTTCAGTTATCACAGAGATTGTTTCAGAACTTCAGCGTGGATCCACAGGTCACCACATTAAGGATCATCCTTGGGAGGGGAATTTGGTGCCAGGTGAGCTCTGTGTGCCTGATAAGCCACTCACAATGCCAGGTATTCCCAGGGCACCCACAGGAGAAATGTCACCTGGTGACAAAGCAAGAGCAGCAACAAGGAGGAATTAACAGTTAAGAGTTTAGCTTTTAGGCCCAGCAATAAACTTCTAACAAATTCTAATAAATTTCTAAGCAATAAACTCCCTTTTTTATAATTGTTTACAGCACTTATTTATTAAAAGTAGCTTAAAAAAGGAGGTACTTCAGGCCTGTCACATTCCTCTCCCAACACAGGCACTACTTTACTCTCAGACCAGGTCTGCAAGTGCAGTTCTGTGGCTTTAAGTGGCCACAGGGAATTCCAGTCCCACCAGCCTCACATTCCTGCAGGTGTTTCTGGAAGAACTGGAATACAGCAGCAGGGCCACTGCTGGTGGCAGCCTGTGTATGTTTAGTTCTGTTTCCAACCCAAGAACCCACAGGGTCAGGAAAGCAGGACCCAGGAAGGATCATTCTCCAGCTGGCAGATCTGTGGCCTTTGGTGGCCCTGGGCACCATGACAGGCTGCAAAATAACCCTGCTAATGGCCTTGGACCTCTACGACAGCTGAAAGGAGAGGGGGGTTAATTTGTTTGTAATGTAGGAAGACTAAACCGAACTCCAAGTCCTGTGCTACAGTTTGTCAATAATAACAATGAAGTAAAAATCTGGATAGAAATACTTCCAGTCTGAACAAGATCCTGCACCAAGATGAAATGCTGAGACTCGGGGGGGCTCAGGATGGGATGAGCTGCAGGAAAACACCCCCCTGTGTTTCTGCTCTGTACAGAAGACTTTGCTCAGAGGGAAAGCTGAACACACACTGACAGACAGCACTGTGTGCTGAGTCAGTACAAGTACAACAGCTGCCAGTTTTTATCCTTGCAGAGCATTCAGGATGGATTTTCCACCAGGAGAACATCACTGACAGCAGCATGACAGTGTTACCAAAACAGATCACTCCACCCTGAGTGACACACTCTCCTCCCCTCCATTCCCACACAAGGACTGACCTTAAACAACCTCCTACAAACTCTGGAGGGGCACAGGCTTGCCCAGACCTGCTGATGGCATTTCATCCAGTTCTGCTGAGAAATGGCTGTGAGATCTATGCAGATACACTTGAAGTTCCCAAAATGGCCAGAGAGAAAACCCAGGCTGGTGCTCTGCACTTCATAGTGTGTGACAAGAGGTAAAACAATGGAAGCAAAGTATTTAAGGACACAGTTCTGCTTTTTTTAATTTCAAAGGCCAGAGCAAAGAAACTATCAGTCACCTACTCAAAAAAACCCAACATCAAACCCTAAAAAGGCCTCCTCACTTCAGTCTTACCTGGAAAGTGCTATTACAGCTTCTGAGCTTCCAAAGGGACCTTCCCTGATACATTAACCCTTCTGAGTGGAGAGCAGGGAGACTGAAGAATTTGGCACAACCATTCTCAACCAAAAATGAGTCTCCAGCACTCAAGAGCATTTCTGTAACACACCAGCTGGAAGCCCCTGCTGTCAGCAGAGAAGGTATTGAGTGTACAACAAACTCAGGAAATGCTTTGGGGGTCACCTGGCAGGGAGACAGAGTTGTCCCCCAAATAAAACCCTGATTATATTCACTCCTGGTTTCCCCAAGCACAGGCTGCTGGGGCTCAGCTGAACACCTTTAGTCACAGATGTGTAGAATGACCTGCACAAGGTACAATCTGCATCACATTTTGGGACCGTGGCTCCCCCAGGGCAGGGGACACTTCACCAGGCAAGAATTCCATCACCACCCCAGGCAAGCAGCAGGTTTGCAATATGCTGGGAGGAGATAACCCACCAGCCTTTTATTTGGAATTTACCACAGGCATGGCAGGGCTGGGCACTGCTGTGCTCTCCCTGGGATCCACGGGCAGGAAATTCTCCTGCTGCTGCACTCCCAGCACTGCCAGCCAGGATCCATTCTGAGCTCCACAGCAAACCTACACCAGCCAGGGAGTTTGGTCTTTGTGTCCCTCCCCCTAAGACACAGCCAGTTTTCACATTAACTACTAAAACATTGCACCTGCACGTGAAGTGTTCGAGTCACTGCCGAGTGACTGGAATGTAGCCGACAGTTTATACCTGGAATTCTCTTTGGCTCTTTGTCAGTTATACCCAGCACACACACCACACCCTGATTGTGTTCCTATGCCACCACTGCCTCAAATCCCAACACACGGGTCCTCGGACACCGCGCGCTGCCGGAGAGGGAGGAGGGTCCCGCTGTCCTACTGCGGATACGCCTCGGAGTAGAGCAGTCCCTCGGCCGAAATGGCGTCCCCGAGCCCCACGGTCCGCACGGGGTCCTTGCACACCAGCACGGGGGTGAAGTGGAAGGAGATGCCCCCCCTGTGCCACTGCACCACCGGCTCGTCCGGATTCAGGGAGATTTTGGCCGGTGCCTCCGTGTGGGAGGTGAGGAACTCGCGGGGGGCTTTGAGCAGGACCCTGCTGGTGTCGATGGTGTCGGTGGCGCAGGCCTGGGTGCCGGCGGCCCTGGCCCCGGCCGCCACCGCCGCCGCCTGGTTGCCCCAGTGCCCGTCCACGGTGGCCAGGATGTGGTAGGCCAGGGTGTGGAAGTGGATCCGCGTGAGGTCGGACTCCCGCTCCGCCGCCTTCCCGTGCTCCTTGAGGATCCAGAAGAGGATGTCGCTGACCACGCCCACGTCGGGAATGCCGCTCCAGGAGGCCAGGGAGGCGTGGGGGCCCGAGGCAGCCTGAGTGAGGAACAGCAGCTCCTGCTCGTTCAGCCCGAGGGAGTTCACCAGGGGAAAGACCTGCTAACAGAAACATGGGAACCACGGGTTTGCCCTCAGGGGACCCTCGGGTTTGGGATGTTCCTCCTGCAGGCTGGACAGGATCCTGCCGTGCTCAGCAGGAGCAGCACCCCGTGTCCCAGAGAGACGCTGCCCAAAGTCACTGCACGTCTCCCAGCTGGCAAGAATTACTTAGGAATTACAAGGCAACACTGCATTTGGTGCAATTAATTTTCTAGACACACACTTTGACAGCAAAGAGTAACAACACATCAACTGCACATGAAGCAACAGTGAGATCAGAGCTGTGCCAAGCTCAACAAAGAGCCACCAGGATCTGCAGGGAAGAAATTCTCCAAAGAAACCAAAGGAGTTTTTTTGAATTATGAACTCAGCAAAATTCAATCTTTGAATGGATAGTCCTAATTTTAAGTTTTCATTTCTATTTTCCACCATGTGCACTGTAATACTGACCATGATAAAGGAGCATGTCCTTTTATTTTCCTTACCTGATGCATAATGTTGCTCATAAAATCCTGATCAGTCATACTGGCCAGCTCCAGGTGAATGGGAATGTCAGTAGGGATATCAGAGATCGAGGCCACAGCCTACAGGAAAATAGGGAAAAAAACACTAAAACATGTATTTATTAAGAAACAGAAGGAGAAAAAGGGGTTTGACTCGAGGTACACATCCTTCAATCTTCCTGTGTATGGATTTAAACACAATTCCAAGTGAGATGTCTGACTAGTGGATGTACTGCTAAAGGAAGGAAATAAGAACAACTTCTGGTTTTCAGAATTCCAGAGCAGGAAAACTGTATCCAATCCTAATCTGTACCCAGCTAATCACCTTTCTAATGGACTAATCCAAACCCTCACAAATCTGAAGGAACTGAGGCAGCTGATCCCAGAACACGGAAAAAGGCCAGTGCCTTTCCCCAGGATAAGCACTCAGCTGTAAAACAGGCAGTGTAAGCCAGATTCTGCTTAAGGAATGCCAGTGTTGATTATAACCTGGATCATCTTGGTATCTGGGATAGAAAAGGTGTGGCTTAGGCACTATGACAAGTCCAGTAACCAGGTTAACGCTCTCCAGCCCTTCTTCCTCAGACAACCACTGCATGTAAGAAAAGTCAGTGTTCCAGGATTAGACTTTTGCCATCCTGCAGTTCCCAGTCTCCTTTTAGCAGGCAACACTGGGATTTGTGGGAGACCTGGAGGCACAACCCACCTACACCTTCCTGAGAAAACATGGCCTTGCCACAAAGCACTTGTTGGAGTGGAAATCAAGGAGATTCCGTGTATTCCAGTATCTCACCTCCATCAGGCGTCTCTGTCGCATCTCCTTGCTCTGCCCTTCCATCATGTGAAGTCCTGAAAGTACCACAAGGTCTGGCTGGAATTCATCCAGGCTGGACACAAACACTTCCAGCATGTTCAGGGCGCCGTTGGACAGGTCGTGGGAGAAGATGAAGCGGTTGGCAGTGGGTGCTCTCACCCGGCCCCACTGCTCACCTGGGGGGCAGACACAGGCAAGGAGCTGTGAACTGCTGTCCTGGCTGAGCTCACAGTAAAGGGGCTCCAGCAGCAGCAACAACAAAACACAGGGATTTGTTTCAGCACTCCACGAGGGTTATCCCAAGTTTCACCGTGGTTAAATGGTACCTTTGTGCTTTCAGGGACCATTTTAGTGCTTGTGGAGCTTTGGGATGACACCCATGAGGTCTGTGCATCAATCTCAGTGATGTTCCCATCTAACACAGCCTTTGGCAAGGTACCTGCTTGATACTCCAAGATAAGATGGAATTCATCCCTCTCCTGCATGGATTCAGGTGGCACCACCACGTTGTCATCAAGCAGTTCGTGGAGTTTGGGACCAACTGGGCCACAAAGGAGGATCTAGAAAACAAGAAAAAAACAATTAAGGTTCCCTTGCTAAAATTTAAGCATCACCTAGACAATTTCTAAAAAGTTAATAATTCAATTTTAAAAATCAGCTATGCTTTCAACTCGGAAAGCCAACCATATGTCCCACCATAACCCAAGAATTAACTGCCAGATCCCCCAAATCTACAGGGGACTAACGTGAGACCAGCAAATTAAAGAAGACAAGCAAAGAGCATGAAGTTTCTGGAGAGTGTAATACCTTCAGGTCTGGATTTGTTGCCAGCTTCTGCCCGATGAGAGCAGCATTTCCTCCCACGTAGAGCTGGAAAACAAACAGGGAGAGGGTGGGTCCCCTTGCTTTGGGGCTTTTCTACATGTTTAGTCCTCAGCACAGGCTGGAGATTTTGGCTTTTTAGAACAGGGCCCAGCAGTACCCAAGTTACTAAAGCTTATCAGGGCTGAAGGCAAAACAATTTCACAGTTCTCTGGGAGATCTCAACCAGTTGAGTCTTCTCTTTTTTTTAATCTAAATATTCATCTTCAGGTAACGGCCCTGTAAGAATCAACTCACTCAGCACATACACAGGCCTTACTCCTGTGCAGCTTCTCTGTGGCAGAGGGTGACATGGGGGTTTTTATAAAAGGCTGGCAAGGAATGTGTAAAAATTGCAACAATTCCTCCAGTCTGAGATGGAGATGAAACCTGCTGCCTGTGCCTGTGAAGTGAGAGGAACCTTCTTACCTTTCTTTAGGTAAGAAAGGTCAAACTTCCCAGTAAGAAAACTCTGATGTGACCTTTGAAACCAATGGATGTGGATTGTCATGAGGGTCACAGACACTCAGAGGAGGCCACAGAGATGCTCCAAGGGCTGGAGCCCCTCTGCTCTGGAGCCAGGCTGGGAGAACTGGGGGTGTTCACCTGGAGAGGAGAAGGAGCCAGGGAGACCTTGAAGCCCCTTCCAGTGCCCTTTCCAGGGGCTCCAGGAGAGCTGGAGAGGGACTTGGGACAAGGGATGGAGGGACAGGACAGGGGGAATGGCTTTAAGCTGACAGAGGGTGGGATTAGATGGGATACTGGGAAGGAATTGTTGGCTGTGAGGGTGGGGAGGCCCTGGCACAGGTTGCCCAGAGAAGCTGTGGCTGCCCCACCCCTGGAAGTGTCCAAGGCCAGGTTGGATGGGGCTTGGAGCAACCTGGGATAGTGGGAGGTGTCCCTGCCCATGGCAGGGGGGGGCACTGGATGAGCTTGAAGGGCCCTTCCCACCCAAAGCATTCTGGGATTCTCTGACAGCAAACAGGCCATGGAAGGATCCAGCTAAGAATCAGGTGGTTCCCCATTCTCTGCCTCATTCCAAGGTGTTTAGAGCCACTTTTACAGCCTCAGCCCCATCTGGCTCCCATATCACAATGTTCTTAAAGAGGCAAGAGTTGGACTTCATTGTGGGAACATCAGCAGAGGAAAGCCCATTTAAACCCCTCCTGTTTGCAGCGGGGGCAGAATCCCATGGGAAATCACTGACACACTCCAGCTGCACCCCAAGGTTCTTTCCCAAAGGATTTCTCTCTCCCTGGAGTGCTAACTGGGTCAGGACCGTGCCCCAGCCCACCTGTGCCGCGGGGTGCTCCGACGCCGTGCGCGCGATGTCCCGGAACGTCGCCGCGTCGCTGAAGAACCGCTCGGCGGCCGCCCCTCGCTCCATGAAGTGTGTGAAGGCCTCCCTCAGGTCCTGCCCCGAGCTCAGCACCGCGTGGTCCTTCCCATCCTTGCTGGGTTCCAGGCCCAGCGCCTCCAGCAGCTTCACACCCGACAGCACCACGTCCACGCAGGCGTTGACGCTGGAAGAGACACGGAAAAGGCGTCCTGGGAAAGCCACACGGACCCAAGATCAGCTTGGCTGGGCACAGCAAGGGGCTAATAATGCCAGGGTCAATTCCCACAGAGACCATTCACTTAAGAGTTGGACTCGATGATCCTTGTGTGTCCCTTCCAACTCGGAATACTCTGTCTTGAACCTGTGAGACAACACTGTGAGAGCACATCCCAGGCAGTGATGGCTGTTCAGGAGGAGAACAACCAACTAAATGCAGAAAAACACCTCACAAAGCCACAGGGATTTCCTGAAATTCTCCTAAGACCTTCTCCATTTGACTTGCTTTGATTGCACTGCAGAGGAGGGAGGGACTCCTAACTTTCTGCTGAATTAAAACAAGGCAGAGTGAACTCGTGGTGCAGGGGTGGTTGACTAAGTTACACACAGCTTTGCTTCATTTCCTGCCTTAGGCCCACTCAGAACAAGAACAGGCACAGTAGGAATGGCATTTTTAATTTGTAGCAGCTCTTAAAAATATATATATTTGGGGTTTAAGATGTGCATTCAATTCCAAACTGTTAAAAACAAACCTGAAAGTATTTAAGTGTGTTAGATCAGCCTCTTGAGTTTCAGCTGCTCCTAATAATACCCAACCCCCCCACAAACTCCCCACACAGCCTGGTTCTGTTTAAGGGAAGTCAAGAGAGCAATTTGTCAGTTGAAAGATTTGAAAACTGCTATTTCTAAAAGGACCATTCCAAACTTTAAGAAATATCACACAGTGGAAGCAGGAGAAAAATCCTGCAATAGTTAGAGAGGGATAAGAACCATTTCAGCAGATCCAGGCTTTAGGGAAAGTCCAACTTCCAGTCCCCATTTCTCATCAATTTAAGCACAGTCTATTGCAGACTGCAGAACAGGGAAGTACCAGGCCCCCAGGAAGACAATTTGTTTCACTCTGTGGTTTCAGAGAGAAACCAACACATACCAAATTTTCCTGAGATGACACCAGAAATTATTTAAGCATCTTCCAGACCTGCTATCAAGTGCCATTTCTATTCCTGCCCCACACTTCCCTGACAGGGATCCAAAGCATCCATAAAACTTTGGCAGGATCTCTGACTTTCTCTGTGTCTCCCCCACAGTTCCTGCTCCCGTGTCAGTGTGGAGAGCTGAGCATCCAGGAGTGCTGAGCATCCAGGAGTGCTGAGCATCCAGCATTCCTCCTTGGAAGGGACCTCTCAAGGGGAGATTTGGGCCACAACACACCAAAGCTGCATCACTCACAAAATAAGGGACATGAAAAACCCTGAGGCTTTCCAGCCCATGAGGTAACCAGCCCAGAAATCCTCTGGATGTAAGGACAGAAATTCCCCTGCCCAGCAGGGAAAAGAAATTATAAGCTCAAGCAGCATCTTAGTCCCAGTTTTATGTTTTAATGAAGCATTAAGATTCAAGGGGGTGAAACCAAGCCACATTCCTCTGCTAACACACAGCTTCACAGCCATGGAGGTGGAAAACTCCTTCCAAGGAGATTTCCAAGATTTCCAAGGCCAAATCTTGCAGTCCAAGTCACGTTATCCTGTCACATCCTTATATTTAACAGGAAGTGAGTCAAGTACTATATATACCATCTGGATTAATGGTCAGACTTAAAACCACCATTTAAGATCAATGGGATATTCTTAAACTTTCCTTATCCTCTTTGCACTTTTAAAAGAGAAAGGATGTTGGAATTCCCTGTGCACACACAGGTGCCTTGTCCTTTCCTTTCCCTCCTCACCTCTCTCCTCTCAGCTCTGCCCGGACTCTGTTACCTCTCCCCAGTGGTGAAGGCTTTGCTCCCTTCTCCACCTCATAAACTTGTCCCCAGTACTTATTTATTGCCAGCCCGTGCTGGATGGGCCAGGAGAGACAGGCTGCCAGCAGGGCCTGAGCCCACAGCACACCTAAATCCCCAGCCCAGGAGAGCTCGGGATCATTCACCCCTCGGCCCAGGTCCAGCTCCGAGGGAGCAGCGCTGTGGGGAGGAGCTGCACCCACTGCTGGCTCTCCAGAAAACATGGAATGGTTTGGGCTGGGAGGGGCCTTANTACAGCTCAGGTACATCCCAACCCATGCAGAGGCCCCAACACACCAATACCCACCTACACACATCAATACCTGCCCACTCACATCCATCCCCACACACACCGGGATCCCGGGATCCCCGGCCCGGCCGCGCGTCCCCGCTCCGCCGCCAGGGGCGCTCCCCGCGCGCTCCC